>UYYA01004309.1:0-124838 GCA_900624975.1 Angiostrongylus costaricensis
CCAGTTATCGACCATGTATTACTCTGTGCGGCGGCTATCCACCAACTAACTTAAATACTTACGACAAATAAACGGTAGGTGTTTGAATGAAGCTGTTTCTTATGCGAACACAAATCGATTTATCAAGTTTTATCTGCTAGGTTTATGAAAGTGTTTGGCTGAGTAGATCGCATCTCAATTTGACCTTTCCAGGCTCTGAAGAAGGCGAAACCGCCGAAACGTCAGCAATTGTGTTCTAATAAATTCTATATTAACAACCTCGTGTCTGCTTATTGATGAAAAACATTGAATTATCAATTAATGCCGAGGTTAACAGAAAGTCGGTCATGGAAAATGAATAACCTTCACTGGATTTGTTCTTTCAACTCAAATTACATTATAATGAGTTGACACCAACGTGAAATTACCATACAACAAACAGGCACCATAGATGATGAGGAAGGCATTTTACACTATGGATTTCGATGGAGTCTATGTCTGTACAATTATTTGGAGATAAGCACGTATCTGATGAAGCAAATAAAGCACCTACACTACCAAACACCTTGCTTGGATACTTGAATGGTCCATCTTTACCGGTTATGCGGGCCCCAGCATAATTTCCATTGCTTAGTTTTGCTGGCTTAGCCGTTGTGGATCCCTGGAGTCCCGAGGTTAGTCTGGCCAAAGTCTGCCCCAGGTCGTCACCATCAAAGGCAGCTGCCCACCACTGTGGATCAGGAGATTTGCCATTATGCGACTAGTTTGACACCAGGGCGGTGTTGGATCTGCTATTGGTTTATTCTTAGCTGAGTTTCCTGATGGAAACGCCAGACTCTTTCTTAGCTTAGGAGGCCCTGCCAAGAGATGAATCCCCCTGATGTTCATCGCAGCCCAATACCCGGGAACACCTCCCAGCCACGATGAAACGGCAAATGGTTAGGAGGATTGGACATCTAACACAAATGATACTGAAAATGTATTTACTTTATTGAACGACATATGAGAATGCATCACAACTAGACTATTTAGGGCTACTTCTAATCCTAAGCCGAATTTTAACGAGATTTTTGTTGCGAAAACTACTATAAGAAGTGTAATGGGTCAAGGATCACTTCTCTTCATAAAATCACAAAAGTGATGATGGAAAGGTAGCACCGAGACATTTCACTACAAATATCACAATGTTTTGGCTGGATTCATGTAAGAAGTGTAAAATTTCTTAACTGTATTGTAAATGCTAACAGATCACAACTCACATATGAAGAATGAAACAAACGTAAGTGAGATGATCCAGAAGACTGATAAGATCACCAGTAAAGAACCTATACTTTGTACGCGTGAGAACTACATTTAGGTCAAGATAGATTGATATTATGACAAGTACCTGTCCTTGGAAAGAAAAATACAACCCAGCTCCGAAGATGCCGACCTTGTGTGGAGAAAAAAAGGGCTATGATGTATGAATTAAACAACTAACGCAAAAAGCTAGGATAAAAAGGAAAACTATGTTCAGCTAAAGCACATAGGTAAATCAACCAGCACTAAAGATGCTTTCAAAGTTAAAAATATCACAAAGAATTCACGTTGAACTGTATATGAACTCCGCAATATCTGGCATTATCAGTTCAGCTCTGGCCAAAACGGCATGAAACCAGCTGTCAGATTGCAAGTCGAGAGCACAGCGACATTCGTTCAAAGAGAAACGAGAACTCTTCGTCGCCGAACACTTTTCAGAAGGAAGCGGCTCACTGAAGCACTATTGTCACGGTTCTTAGAAGTCTTTGGAAAATTCAAAGTTCTTAAAGATAGTGAGAAATACTAAATACCTAGCATGTTTTACATACAAGATAAGCGCTTGTGCCATATTTTCGACATATAATAACAACTGATTGACAAGACCCATCCGAGCAGACTGCTGAAAATTAAAATAATAAAGGATTTGTCGTTTTTCCTTTATAAGCACTATACCTCAACTGGAAGCAAATCCATTCTTCTCACAAATGCTTTGACACATTCAAGAATTCGACACGTGCTCAATTCCCTTAAGTATTTGTACCGAACATTTGAAAGAACTTAAACGAAGACATTGGTTACCAACTGTTCCCAATGTAAAACTTTCGCTACGGAAACTATGTTCATGAAGAACTTACAAAGTCACGGGTTTGTTTTGGAAAGCGTTATTGAGAATGGTATCGATTCTCTGAGCATCGACTCTCCGTTTCAAAACTCGATGACGACTGTAGTGAGCCGACATACACACCATAGAACGATCAACGTCCACTACACATAAAGGCCAGTTCGCAAGCGCGCCACATTGCATCACATTCGGTAACTCGTGCTGTAAATGTTTCAATCGAAAGCTTATTTAATGATAATTACAATAGAAAACTAAAGTGGGATAGGACAACATAACGCTTGCACAACCCATACGTGAGAGGTACAGTAAGCAGTACGAACTCTTTCAAGTTCTATGTCGACGATAATAACGGCGGCTAACTTTAACACGTGAAGTAATAGTACTTGAGAACTCATATCGACCGATCTGCTCTCATGTACGAGAAACAGACACCTTTTGCATTAGCAAATCACTTCGTACTGATCTGTGGGTACAAAAGATCTGCTCTCATGTATTTACTGTATACACTAGACTGAGTGGTACACTGCTTTCTCTTGAACAAGCTCTCAACTGGATAGGAAAATAGAGCAAGGAACCTCCGTCTGGGAACGTGAACGAGGAGAACGAAACTCATTTGATATCAATCCACGCCGTCAGATCTGCCCCAATTCCTCGTCTACGTAAAAGTCAGCTTACATTTAACTTAAAGTGTTGCATGCACATCTTAAGTCATGTTTGCTAACAAAACAGGATCTCCATAAAAATGAAATTATGAAGCTCTGTTGCATAAGCACCTCTCAACGGTTCACCGCCTCATCGTGGCTGGGAGGTGTTCCTGGGTGTCGGGCTGCGATGTACAGCGGGGGGAATTCAACTCCCTGGCAGAGTCTCCCAAGCTGAGAAAGGAGTCCGCCGTTTCCACCAGGAAGCCTAGCTAAGAGTGAACCAATCGTCCAGGTATCGAAATCGCTTGGTGGCAAATCTCCCTGTGATCCACAAGGGCTGGGACTGCCCGTGGTGGTGACGACCTGGGGTAGACTTTGGCCAGGCTGACCTCGGGATTCCAGTGAACCACATTGGCTTAACCAGGAAATCTCCAATAAATGGTAATTATGCTGGGGCCAGCACAACCAGTGAGGACGGGCCGTTCAAGTGTCAACTGTCAAGTTGCACAAGCAACGTAATTTTTTCCGGCGAAAGACGAAATTTATACTTCGAGGACAGAAGCGATTTCGTCCAGTAAATATGTTAAGTTATCGTTGATGTCTGTGACTGTTCCACACGCGGTATGTGTGACATTTGGACTACACTTTAATTTTCTGAAATCCGTTTTTTTAAACGGACTTCAAATTGAAGCGACTGAAAAATCTGTACCCATCAGCTTCTGGACGATAAATCACAGTTCGTTCTATGAACATTTTACCTTTTCATTTCCTTAAGCACTTTATTAACTGAAAAGTATGCAAGAGCAGACGAAAACTCGGTAACCTTCCTCACAGCAGCTCGAAAAAAATTGGGAGTCCATGATGTGCCTTTTAAAAACAATTGACTTCTCTGACACCGCTTGAGGAAGGTACCAAACATGAAATGAACAATATGATAGAAATAAAAAACCGCACGTTCTCACCCGGTGCACTGCTTGTAGTCGAACATACGGGCTAAATTTATGTCGATACATACGAGGACAACACCAACGCAACTCAATGGGCAGAAATGCAGCAAGGGTATGTAGTAACTGCAATACATAAAAGATTTCTATAAGGATTCTACTATAAAACCATACATCTATCTATTTAGGATGAAAAACATATGATTCGGCTTTAATGAATATTTGAGGGAAAGGCCGTACGCTCGAATTCATCGAGCACCTTATTGATAACTCAATGCATATAAGGTCCACACAAATACTTGCGATGTTCTACCGTCTCCCGCTCCTTCGCTAAGCGCGGACGAATAAGAAATTGGTAAGCAATGCGCGTGGGACTGAACCAATGAGCACGTGTATATTAACTAAGGCACCTCTAATCACTACACAAGTCCAATTTTACTTATTAGTAAGTAACAAGATATAACACTCACCCGGGAGACATAATGCGTATCTGATCCTATAATGACACACTGACCCTGACTTTGCAAAACTCCAGAAATAGCTTTGGAGAGAATCTTATCGTCTTGGCATCGTCTCTGTATTAGCAGCGTATTTCTTATCTGGAAACTAAACTTACATGAATGAAACAAATTTTAGACCAAGATTTGGTCTCATCCCTCCCCTATCTGCCATATATCTATCAATTTCGACCATTATAGTAGTTCTTATAGTTTTACTTAGGCTAGTTTTCTTCCCTCCCAATGGTTTACCACCACACCATGGCTGGGAGGTGTTCCTGGGTGTCCGGTTGTGACGTAGAGCGGTGGAATTCATCCTTTTAGTAGGGTCTCACAAGCTAAGAAGGAGTCCGGCGTTCTCATCAGGAAGACGAGCTAAGAGTAAACCAATACCAGGATCGACCATCGTCCTGGTACCAAACTAGTGGCATGGTGGCAAATCTCCCTCTGATTCACAAGGGTGACAACTGCTTGTGGTGGTGGCGACCTAAAGGTAGACTTTGGCTAGGTTGACCTCAGCACTCCGGGGAGCTACAATGGCTAAACCAACAAAAACCAGAAAAAAATCGAAATTACGTTGTGGCCCGCACAACCGGTGAAGAGGCGACCCAAGTATCCAAGTAAGTAATTTTTTTTACAATCAGCATTGAAGTAAATAGGATGCAAAAGTAGAAAAAAAAGACACTGAAGCAAATACACCAACTTGCATGTATAAAAATATCTTCTAACAGAATACTTACAAGAAGAGGACATAATTCCGATACCAAGGGATAACGGTCCAAAACTGAGATTAGATTAACCATACGTGTTAGATCCAAATTTGCCCGCACAATCACATCTTCCCACGGTTCCTTCGATAAAAACAGGCTCATTGTAGCATAGCAATTCTGGTACACGAATCAGGAAGTACTTACGGTCATTATAGACGCCTTAAGTTTAGGTATGATGTCGAGCATCACTGATTCAACAAAAGCCTGCCTCTCCATATACCACTCCAACCTTAAAACCAACATCTAGAACTAAATTCTTTGCTAGCTTAAGCCGAATAGAAGATAACTATTAGGTCCAGAACTCGTATAACTATCACTGTTTATGTTCTAGGTTAACAAGAATTCAATTCTGTATTCTCAAAACTTGACAGTGCTTTGTAATAAAATTTGATGTCTTCACTTTTTGCTTCGACTTCTCAGTTCCATTTGTCATGATTGAATTCAATTGAGGTTACTTAAATAGAACACGGGAAAGAAATTCCGCCCATTTTCTCTTCAGGACACAAATAATGAAAATAGGCTGCGCATTGAATAAATGGGAAACGAGAAGATCGTCCTCATAAACCCTGTTCCGCGCCACTTTTTTTTCCATGGTCTTACACTTGTGTGGATCGCAACAACTCTTGAAGTTGGTTCGTTTTCCTCGAAACAGTTATCCACGAAGGCCTTTGTATTGCTACGTGGATTTAGCTGCTGCTTGAGGCTTTTCATCCTCTTTATGAATGTCAATGAACGCTAGGGAACTCTCACAGGGAATGGAGGTACTGAGCCGATCTGAGACCAGGCTAGTCGAGTGCAGCGTGGTGTCAAACCTACGCCCAGGTTGATTAGGCCTCCTTATAATGAATGGCACCACTGCATTTCTGTGAAACCGAAAATGAAAAAAACAGCTTCTTATTCGAATTGCAACATGTGACAAGAAACTGATTCTGTGCGATATTCAACAGTTTATCGCATCAAAATAGATTTTGCATCAAGATAAGATTATGGTGATTTTTTCGTGTTTGGCGCTTGGGATCGCCAGCTTTAATTTCTAGAATCCTGGGCTTGGCCGAAGGAAAAGTCTCATAAGGTATTGTATGCTTCTTTCCATTCATGAGTTCGCACGAGGGTGTTAAACAACTCTTATTCGACCAACACTTCGACGACTTCGGCTTCACCAAAACCCGAGTGATTCGAGTCGATTGTCCACTGCCGTTTGTCATCGCGATGCGGCTCTTCGTTGTCCCAACGATAGGAATTTTCTAGAGGGCAGAACCGCTTGAATGAAGTAACTTCACTCCACAGAGTCGTTTTAAACAGGACGGTGCCGGATGCAACCGGCGTTGATCAAAAGAAAGCGACCATGGTTACTGCACAACGACAGGCACACGTAGCACGAACAACACCGTCATTGTCGGGAGAACTTGGTCAAGTAAGGGTCACTTATTCAACATATAGAGAAGACTGCTCGCTAATTAAATGACACTTTTTATGTGCATAGACAACGACACGTTGAGGAATATTTTAGAAAGGAAGCCACGGCTAAAAATAGTTTCAAAAGGTCGAACGTTCCAAAAACCTAGAACATGATAGAATAAACGGCTAAATTCAAATTCCAAAAGTTCCCCTTTCGATAAAGTGAGTCGTGTTGCATCTGTGTAACTAGAAACCAGCACTATTGATATGCAATTCATTATGTAAGTTAACCCCACTCTTAAGTTCGGTTCCTAGAGCACAATTTAAGCAAGCAGGGAAATTACTGAAACATCTGATCAAATAGGAAAAGTTTAAAAACGACAGAAACTTAACCAACGTAGACATATAAAGAGGAAACAGAAAAACCATTTTCCTAAACCACCCAGTTCTCTTAGTATAAAATAATCTCTGGAAATTGAGAGTACGACAAAGGTTCATTATAATGACTGCGTTATTAAAAACAAAGGCCATCTTTCCATCGAATTAACCTCTCTCGACTGAATGCTTCCATCATAGCTTTAAACCCATTAATGTTATGATCTAACGATATTTTCGTCAAAACACTTTTTAATTAACTAGATTCCTTCCAGTTAACGCAGCGATCACTCTCCTAAAACCCGATAAACGCGATAACTTCATGAACAACTTTACACAGTTTAATCCACTGAGGTTTCTAACCGGTTCAGTTAATTTAAAAAAGAACTTAAGGTATTATAACATCAACACCATACCTTTGTCATTTTGAACTAGCAGAGCTCCAAGAAGAAACTTACTTGCAATTGTTCATCAAGAAAGAAATTGCATATAAAGTCCTGATGCCATCCGGTTGTGACATAGAGAATATAAACGATCCAACTAATAGACTCCGAGACGGAACTACTGTCATTTTGTGCATAAGTGGATTGGACGGCAGTTGTGCACTGCAACGTACAAAGTAATGGTAGGTGAAAACGACAAGAGAAAAAACCCAACCTGAAGACTTGTTCTGCCAGAACAAACTTTGACACAAACACCTCATCACTGACAGGTTCTTCAGGAACACTTATCGGCAAGTCAAGAACCGAGATGTCGTCATCATGAACAGACCCACGATATGATTCAGAGGTTAACCTAAGTAAGAACGATTACCTAAGAAATCATAAAATAACTGCTCAATGAAATAATTATTCAGTCACTAAAATCACTTTGGATCGTTGAATGGCCCAAAAGACGTTGTCGGTGCGTCAGGCAACGATTCTGCTAATGGCGATAGGCAGAACCCACTCAACTCGCTGTGCGTAGAAATCGTACCGCCAATCCCAGAATCAACGCAAGAAGTTGTTAATGCTAAAGAGTAACAGCGATGAACCGTCATAATTGGGAATACATGGACCTTACCGCTTGTCAATTTCTCGAATGGTTGTTCATCTCTTTCATCAACTTGTTCAGTCACTTTTTCATTGTCCGAGGTCTTCGAGAATAGTGAGATGCATGTATTCCTAGTAACAACCATGGAGTTCCCAGACGTATTCCTGTTCATAACACGTACATAACAAAGTGCGTTAATTCCTCTGAATTTTTAACAGTAGGTGCCCAATGCATAACTCTGCCCTATTATCGGGTTCTACGGACTTGGTATAGGTCGGCCCCATTCTGGGTAATGGATAGTGGCCCTATACTAGATTAGCAAACCACGATTTCTCAACCCTGCCAACGATTTACTGCCTCACCGTGGCTGGGTGGTGTCGAACTGCGATGTGCGGCGTGGAAATCATCCTCTAGCATGGTCTCCCACGCTGAGAAGTGCGGCGTTTCCATCAGGAAGCCTAGGTAAGAGCATACCAATACCAGGATCCACTATCATTCTGGTATCAAATTGGTAGCATAGTGGCAAATCTCCCTCTGATCCACAAGGGCGGCAACTGCATGTGGTGGTGAAGACTAGGGGCAAACTTTGGCCAGGCTAACCTCGGGACTCTAGGGAACCATCATTGTTTAATCAGCAAATCTCCGAAAAATGGAGAATATGCTGGGTCCCGCACAACCAGTGAGGATGGGCCATTCAAGTATCAAGTAAGTGATTTCTCAACAATGAATAGTTGGAAAACACTGCAGTCTGCACTTGGAAGTATTTCATGAACTATGTTAAGCATAACCATAATAATGCTGAGATATTTACAAAACTCCGAACCGCAGGTGTCCGCGGTGAAAAACGAACACGCTGTTACCTTTACCGGGGGCTAACGAGTTCACCACTACACCATCCATGTCCCTTGTCTCTCAGTTAGTTTTATATCTACCAGTGCCATCAGCAGTCACCCATCAACGGGATATGTTGTGCCTCTGATGAATCTCTGAAAGATCTAGCGACTACGTGTACCTCGACTGTGACTTCACGATGGGTATCTGCTTTGGAGGCGTAGTTCCATTTCAGTTGTTGATTACCCATTTTCTCGAAGACAAACGTATCACTGCCTCAAAAACATTGACAAAATGTGTAGGATGTTGCAAGGTTATACTAACCCATTTTCATTACATATATGAAAGAATTCCAAGTCCTATGTGAATTGTTAAAGGGCGGATAGCACAGTGGTAGTGATGCCCGTCATCACGAACAAGGTGCTAGTTCGGTCCCCTCCGAGCTAACGAAGCCTTTCATCCCTCTGGGATCGGGGAACTGGTACCGGACTTCTCTGGGAAAAAATCACTGTCTGCAATCCAATTGAGAACGCTCCAGCCCGGCTATCCCACGACTCCAGGGTGAATTGCTCGACCAGTATTCTACGAAATTCAAGATGAAACGAAAATTCTCAAGCAGCCGACGGTACACGTAAAAACTTGGAAGACCCTTGTAGACGATGGATGTAAGGAAACGAATTGGATGTGAGAAGTGCTGGGATCCACACAGTAGGCGTGAAGACGGATAAAATAAAATAAAAACGAAAAAATGTGGATTGTTCATCGTGGGTAAGAGTCACAATATGTACGTAGAGTGGCATACCTATGTATAATATTCAAATTGTAAGCATGTGTATGAATGAGGTCAAGATGGAGATGGAGAAGTAGCAAGATCTCTGAGCTTTTGTTTCGTCTTTGAGCGTAATGTTTGAAGCATTGTTAAAGAGTTAATGTAATAAAACTCGAATACTCTTCCTGGAGAAACTTGTTTTGAAGCACATTGTCTTCTCTAAAGATTGGTAAATTCTGAAAAAGTCTAACTATTTATTATCTTATCGTAGAAAGAAGAACCCCTAAATATCGGACTTCAGTGTTCAGGAACAGCAGAGGTGACATCTGTGCTGTCACGACAGTTTTTTGTGGTGAACATTATTCAGCAGCAGCATTATTACACTGCGACATGGCTTCCCGAGAAATACAAAGTGGCTCTTCAAGGGTAACGCCTTGTCCAACATTCGTTTTGGACAAACCATCGATTTAATGCAAAAATCGGAGCAAAGAAGCTTTGTGTGACAAAATAAACTACCGCAGGGCGTCCAATAGGACATACGCATTATTCAATATACCACACTCCCCATGAATTGTACACAATTAGTCTGGGGTGTCTCGACTTTACACGTGCCTTTAGCAATATTGGTAGAACACTGTATGTAACTAACCCCATTTCAAACTTATCTTTGTAAACTTGTGGAATGGGGTAATTTGATGGCGAAATGGATGTGTCCAAGAATTTTGTGGGTGTTTCAGTCACTGGATCGATAGCAGCCGTAGGATCGCCAGCCTTAACCATGTGATGATAACTGTCGACTAATAGTGAAACAGCAAATAACAGAATCGTTCTGCCCACCTCATCGATCTGCGCCAACTGGTCCGTGATATGCATCAGTGATAACGTAACAGTCGATGATACAGACTTTACAGCAGGAATATCTTCCTAAATATTGAGAACAGTGGAAGAAAAAGGAACAGAAAACCTTAGAGCTAAAACCTGTATCATGGAGTTCGTCACAGTAGAATTCGAATCAGAGGCACTACAGTGACTGTCGTGCATTAATTCGTCAAGATATCGTAGTTCTTCAGAAGCGTTACTATTGCCCCGATTTAGTAAACAGTAGTCGTGGTACAAATAGTCGTCCACGAACATACTATCGTAGAGTTCTCCAACGCTTGTTAAGTTCGTCTATAAAGTAAGAAGCATAGCAACAAAAAAGCAGTATAACCATAATGATCCTGAGAAAAATATAGCTCGAGTAATAGAACAGTGATATATGGAAAGAACTTTGCGTTCCTCATCAGGCCGAAGCTTTTACGTATAATACGATTGCCTTGGTGAGGCTTGAACTCATCGTCTTCAGATTATGATCCTGATGAGCTATCCACTGCGCTACGGAAACACGTAGTTTTTACTCTTTTCTTAGTCTTGTCTTCTTCTCTTCGTCTCTGGCTCTGTCCTCCTTCTTAGTCATAGTCTTCTAGCCTTTTACTAACACGCAGTTACACGTACTTCAGCCTCATGAGGATGATGAGACACTTGCAAATCTCCGGATCGCTAGTGTCTACGGTGGGGATCGAACACGCTATTATCACTTCCGGGGTTAACGCGCTCACTAACACAACATGCAAGTCCTTCGTTTCGGCTTTCTGTCAGCCGTGTTATTGTTAAAACAAGAAGTATCACTCATTAAGAGAACTCATTTCGTAAAGCAACTGTTACTCAACGTGTAAATAGCACATGTATTATACTAACCTGTAAAGGATCATCGATATCTTCATATTGCGCAGACTGCGTTGACATCGAGGAAACTAGACTTCCCTCACCATTTACGGAACCCTCTCCACTGCTTAGGTTTAACGGAGACACCGAATTTGATGGTATCACCTGTAAAAAATCCATGAATAAGTTTAAAAATTATCTTCTAAAAAGCCAGAAATAAGCAAATGCCTGGAAAATGTACAGTGTTGGAAAACGTTACCTCCCACACAAACTTTAATTCAGGTCCACACATGAAATCAAATGATGACCAAACAACCTTAGCAATATTGGAGACATTTCGCAAACGAATTTCAAGCCGACGTACTGCTGACTCACCCTAGAACCATTTAAAGCACCAACATTTTGGGTAATCAACAGTTATATTGAAAACAGACCAGCTATGAGTAGTGGCAAGGAAAGGTAACCACCGAAAATTCTATAAAGCTTCGCATATATAAAAGTATATACGCATAAAAGTAGAGGAAAAAGGGATAAAGTTCTAGGTGCCGATCAATCCCTGAGGGACGCGCCATCACTCGACTTCATTAAGCATCGTTGGAGGTGAATGAATGCATATCTGGCCTTCACAATGACTTGCGGTGGCCTACTAATGTATCAAGCCAGTTCTACTATCCTCCTAGACAAGTCTAGTAACAATTTGCTAACCTGGGAGGGATGGAAGGCTTGCTGGGCCACAGTAGTGAGGATCGACTCCGTGTGTATTGCAGAGGCCTCTGACCACTACGCCACATGCACCCTTATATATATATATATATACACGTATAAGTATGTATATATATATGTACGTACGTGTATATGTCCGTATATACACATAGGTATATGTGAGACTTATCCGTCAAAAGCATATAGCATATATCCAGATAAATACTTGTATTGGCTCAACAAGAAAACGACATGAGGGCAGATATAGAGGGTTCTACACTCCAAATAGTACGAAACAGAAGAACTAATTCCCACGACCGACTTTCTATTAACTTCGGCTGTGATCAAGTAATTCCGGACATTCCTGCTGAGCAAAGCTTCTTCCAAGCTTTGAGGAAGGCGAAATCCGCCAAAATGTCGGCTTCACGGGCGGAATAAAGAACAAAGTAACACGTCGTGTCTACCCAACAAGAGTATAAAGTAATATTATCATATTTCTAATTAACTAGCCCTACGTAAAGAACTTTAAGAGACTAACCTTATGCAAAGCATCATAAGTAGAAAAATACTCCTCCGCCTCCATCACAATTTCCCAGTCAACCGTGATTCCATCAGAAATTACTCTTATAGCAGACTCCGTAATTTGTACCGGATTACGAACTACAGCTGCTTGACCAGCTAATTGACTGTACGCAGATGTTATTCTGTAAAATCTCGTGCGTTCAAATCCGTGGACCGATTAGCCGTGGTCCTGTCCATTTCGCATACTAATTCCTCTCCGAGGAGTGTTGTACTTTCAGATGCGGTATTTTCCTTTTTTTTTCTTTTTTTTTAACCTTTCCATCGAGCGTTTCAGTAGAAAAAGTTCAAAAATACATGGGGAATCTAGCACTCTCTTTTACGGCGATCATATTCCTCTATACAGTTATAATTTTCTTTGTACTTTTCTCGGTTTTTACTTAACTTTTTTTTGTTTCTTGCCAAAAACGTTGTGCTCTATAAAGTCTAGAAAGTATAATCGGTCGGTATAAAGCGTATCGATTGCTTTTCTATCGAACAGGTACTCCCAAGGAGTGTTTTATATCCAGGATTTTTGTACTTTTTCGCCATCATATTAAATGTACTTTAACTACAAAAATAAATAATACTTATTTTTTCCACAAGATTATGTCAATCTTTGTGAAGTCGCCGTTCTCATAGAAGTTGTTATGTTTCTTAGAAATATTTTGAGGTCCTTATACCCGAGAGATGGATTAACTGAACGGCAATACCACGTTTCCGTTGGACTTCCCGTAGTTCAAAACAGTATTAAATCAAAAGATACATATGAAATAGACAGTCCATTGATTTGGTACTCTTACTTTGACATAAGATTAGCATAAATGAGAAGAATATGCTTTTATCTTCTAAACGAAGCGTAGAGTCTAGATCCGGGTCACTGACTGCTCTTCTTTCTTCTTTTGTCATTTCATTTGCACTATCTCCCATCCAATTCCTTTTTGCTAATTCCATGTCGGCAGTAATCGGCAGTATCGCCTTCTTCTTCAGAGCCGCTTTTTCGTGACTTCCAATGAGGAAGTTTAGAACAGCTGATTATAGTCGCATGTGGTTGACGACTCAAAACGAAACGTCAGCTAGCGTTGTATTGTATTGTGTTTTTATGGAAGTAAATGTATGCTGTTTAAAAACCTCGCGATTGCTGAACAAGAAAACGACACGTTCATATTCCAATGCCGAGGTTAAGAGAAAGTCGATCCTTGGAACTAGTACATGTCAGTCCTCAAACATACGACTTACGTGTCGCAAAGCTCGGGTTTTTAAGCGAACATGTTTGATGTTGTATCATGACCACAGTCAGATATTGGTTAGATGATTTCTTCCAGATTAATGCAATAACTTTCGTAGGATGTCGGTGGAGCAGTGGGTTAGTGATGAACTTCACGCCATAGTGGGTCTGAGCGATCAGACAATATGTCAGTATATTTTGGCACTTGCTCGCAAAAGTGCTAACACTGAGGACTTCATTGGAAAACTCAGAGACAATGACGCACTTGAGATTAACAACGATATACGACAATTCGCTTCACAACTTATGCAGAAATTACCGAGACCAGGTGTGTCGATAATATTCTATATCCGAGAGAGGATACGTGGTAGTACATCTATGTCTACTCCTGGAAATTTTAGTTTCCATGGTTAGAGTTGGTATATTTTCTGTAGGAAGGCGTAGTGCAGTGGTCGAAGGCGCACTGCAATACGCATGGGTTTGTTCCTACGCCCAACAACTCTCCATCTCTCCAGCGTCGGAAAATTGGTGCCAGATTTGTCTGGGAGGATAGCAGTACTGACTGTATGCATCATTAGGTCACTGCGAGTCATTGCAAAGGCCAGTTAATGAAATCGAATTCGTAGCCCGTCCCTCTAGGATTGATCAATGGCGAGAGCTTTATCCTCAATTCTTTATTATATTGTATTGTATTTATTGTTTTAGCTACAAAATTCACTGGTCGCAAGGGACCATCAGCGGCTGAATTACGTGAAAGAGAACTAGCAAGGCTGAGCAACACGCTGAAGGTGCTAGAAGACGTATCCACTTCTGTGAGAAAATCTTCACACCGACGGAAACGACGCGAAAGCAGCAGTGATGATGAGGTATAGTTATATGTGGTAATTACCGCACTTCTTACTTTAATATTAGACAAGCCATCTTACTGGTATTCCTTTTGATCTTTCCGGACCGTTGCCCATAAAGGTGACAGGTATCGTGTGTAACAGCACATCTCGTTAAAAGGGATGAGGAAGGTGTACAAATTTGAAGGTGGTCTAGTTCCACACTTTTGTAAGTGATTCTTCTCGACCATATATATTTCAACGTATTTTGTCGAATCGGGTCATCTATGTTTGGTGGTGTGCATTAACATAGAATAAAAATAACACCTCGCTTTTGCTCAACAAGTGTAAGAAATTATTTGATCAGTCCCGGGTTGAACAGAAAGTCGGTCATGGAATTAACACAGAAGGCTCGACATATCAGGAAATATGATATTGATAGTAGCTTGGGTTTAACTGGGCTCAATACGGATTTGTGTTTCCCAGATTAACCTCGTTGACGGTTGATTGATGATAGCGCCAATAAAACATGGCTGAGAGAAGCGCGAAGCGAAGGACATGTATGGTGTGGTGGTGAAGACGTTGGCACCCGGATAGGGTAATAACGAGGTTCGATCATCAACATCGGTTCGGAGTTTTACAAATATCTCAGCATCATTGTGGGCATAATATACATCATACTTTGCCATGAAAAAAAAATGAATAACTAGAAAGTGATTACATCGTGATATCGTTTGTGTTATTTCATTTCTCCTAGGTTGAACAACATTCGAAAGTGATGGAAAAAAAGCCGGAGAACGATCGCGAATCACATAGTGATTCTGACTTTGAAGCAATAGAGGGAGAGCTGGATCGCGATATCAAGGAAAGAGATGAATTGTCTGCGAGAATACGGCAACGAGAGAAGGAGAAGACACGAAATGTCCTTGAACAGAAAAGGAAAATACCTGATAATAAGGTGAGAAGATTGTTTTTGTTGGTGTTTAAGTTCTATCTTTGCATCTTTTGCTGTTAACTTCCTTTACGGTGAAAACTTTACATCTGTTTCGTCTCTGTTGTTTGCTGCATTTAGGGTGTTAGGAAACTTCTGCTTGTATATAAATATGCTTATCTTCAAATATGTTTACGTATATATATACAAATATGCTTAGTTACTTACTTGATACTTGAACGGCCCGTTATCACTAGTTGTGCGGGCCATAGCATAATCACCGCTTTTCGGAGATTTGCTGTTTAAGCCATTGTGGTTCCCTGGAATCCCGAGGACAGCGTGGCCAATGTCTGCGCCAGGTCTTCATCACCACAGGCAGTCCCAGCCCTTGTGGATCAGGGGAGATTTACCACCATGCGGCTTTGACACCAAGACGGTGGTGGATCCTGGTATTGGTATAGCCAGGTTTCCTTATGGAAACGCCTGACTCCTCAGCTTGGGAAATCCTGCCGGGAAGACGAATTCCGCGCTGTACATTGTAGTCCGACACCCAGGAACACCTCCCAGCCACTATGGGGCGGTAAACCGTTGAGAGGGTTGAGAAATTGTGGTTTGCTAATTTAGCATAGGGCCACTATCCATTACCCAGAATGGGGCACAAATATACATTTACATATATGCATGTATATGTTTATACAGGTGCGCTTGTAGCGAAGTGGTCGGAGGTGCCCTGTAATACACACGTGGAATCGATCTCCGCGCTCATGCCCACCTATCCTTCCATCCCTCCGGGGTCGGCAAATTGGTACCAGATTTCTCTGAAAGGATGGAGGCACTGGCTCGACACTTCGGTAGGCCACCGCGGGTCATTGTAAAGGCCAGGTATACAGTGAGTCACTTCTGACGATGCTTGATGAAGTCGAGTGCAAAACGCATCCATCAAGAATCGATCGATGCCGAGAGCCTTATCCTTTATATATATATATATATATATATATATATATATATATATATACATACATTCTTATATAATATATACTTACTTGGATACTTGGACAGCAAGTCCTCACTGGTTGTGCGGGCCCCAACATAATCTCTATTCTTCGGCGATTTTCTGGTTTAGCCGTTGTGTTTCCCTGGAATCACGAGGTCAGCCTGGCCAAACTCTGTCCCAAGTCATCACCTCTACAGGCAGTCACCGCCCTTGTGTATCAGAGGTAGATTTGCCACCGTGCGATTAGTCTTATACCACGGTGATGGACCCTGGTATTGGTTTTGCTTTACATATAATACATATATATAACCATTGCAAACGTTTAGGATAAGGAAGGCGTTAGCATAGAAAAATTACGAGAGGAATCACGAAGGCAATACCTAGCCAAGCGGAAAGATGACAAACTGGATGAATTGCGTAATGTCGTCATGGATGATGAATCCCTATTTGCAAATGAAGAGTGAGTATCCTTGATAAATTTTTCATTGAAAGTAAATGTAATTATCGGTATTTAGTCTTACTGAACGTGAACGTAAGGATATGGAGTATCGTAAGAAAGTCCTTGAATATGCAGAGCAGCATGAGAAAGCTGCGGATATTATGAAAGCTAAACGGTATTATGTTCCTGATGCCAAGGTTAGAACGATTCCCACGGAGTATGTTGAGGAACCCGAAGAATACCGTCATGGAGGTAAAATTTTCCCGGTTTTGATGTTAAGTCGTTTTTGTATCTGTTTTTTAGTATCCTTGTTGCAGGTGATGGTGCTAAGTGGGAGGACGAACAACTGATGGCAAGTATGCTTCACTATGGTGCAAAAGATGCAAAATTAGTGAGTTCTTTATTAAGAATTTCAATCAGTGTGTTCTTAAAGGCTATGCTGAGTTTTACGTTGGAATAATAAAATGTTTTAGAAAAAAGAGGAATTTGAGCTCTTGCTCGATGACAAAATTGACTTCATTCAAGCGCTGCAAATGCCAGGCACTTTGGATCAGGAGGTGTTTATTTTTTGCCTTTTTTTTAAGAAGCATTCTCCAATCCTTCAGCGATGTCGCTGTTTTATATTGATTTTAGACCGAAGAGATGTCAGCTATACAGAAGAGGAAAATGACTATTGATGAAACCAGGAAGTCTTTGCCAGTTTACGCATTCCGGGAGCAGTTCATCGAAGCTGTTAGAGATCATCAGGTTCTCTTCCGCGACAGTTTGTGTTATTACTCTGTCTGTCTCTGCTTATTCCTAAGTCATTCTTCTCGACAAGGCACTATGATGTGATTTCAATGCATGCGTGCCCGGAAACGCACTATTTAGATTTAAGTAGTCATATTAGGAGAATGAATTTTCATTAGTCGATTACCACGCTCGCTTTAAAATAGCATGTAGGAGTGATTTTGCACTTTCTTTACCAGAGTATCCGTAGCTTTTATGAATGTCATTACCTTCCCAGATCTATTCAACATTTTTGGCTACGTGTGAATCATATATAGCATATAGAGCTGTTATTGTTTAGGACGTCTAATAGTTTAAGACAAAATGGTGCTTCAGAGAAAAAAGTCATTTTTGAGCTTCAAGCTTCCGAGCGATACAGCATTCTGTGCTTTACGTCTGTCAAGGACTATAGTCGATATATTTATTTATATGATCTTATAAACTGATCTTCTTAAGCTGACGCGAGGTTGGTGCAGATCTTCGTTGTCGTTGTCGTTGTCGTTGTTTTTGATGTTATTGAACGATGGCTGACGTTTCGGCGACTTCGCCTTCCTCAGAGCCTGGACGTACTTTATGTTAGAATACTTTTTATTATTCGGTGGAAAACAAGGTTAAAGTATTAATGAAGATCAAACTTTCAAATAGACGCCATATTGAACAGAAAGGTCACTCACCGTGATGTTATGTGCGGGACTGGCCGACACGTAGTTTACGCGAGCAAGACACGCCCCGGGGTCAAAATATCATTTTGAAATAGGGCGCCAGGTCACGCGTGATAGTGAGGCATTCGTCCTTCCGGTTCATCTTTGCATTTTTGAAATTTATCCAAAACGCCTCAAGAGTTTTGCGCGTTGATGTTTTTGATTCCTGCGCTAGGATCCGCACATTCACTTCAAAATCATCGCCGTTGTGCTTTAGTGTCCTACGGTTTCGAACTAACTGGCGGCGTGGGGTATTGGGTACCCTACGCCGCCAGTTAGTTCGAAACCGTCTCTATGATCGTTTGTGCAGCTCAGAAAACTGTATGATCTGTCCTAACGGGAGAGACGGGGATTGCATGAGTTTAGGTATAATATACTTGATCTCATGTAATGCATGCGGCGAGGAATATATCGGGGAAACGGGTAGACACACTTTGTGTCCGCATAAAAGAACATCTAGATGGGAAAGCTAAAATCCGTTTAAACACCCCTCTAGGTACGCATAGGGCACAAAAGCACAACGGCGATGATTTTGAAGTGAATGTGCGGATCCTAGCGCAGGAATCAAAAACATCAACGCGCAAAACTCTTGAGGCGTTTTGGATAAATTTCAAAAATCCAAAGATGAACCGGAAGGAGGAATGCCTCACTATCACGCGTGACCTGGCACCCAATTTCAAAATGATATTTTGACCCCGGGGCGTGTCTTGCTCGCGTAAACTACGTGTCAGCCAGTCCCGCACATAACATCACGGTGAGTGACCTTTCTGTTCAATATGGCGTCTATTTGAAAGTTTGATCTTCATTAATACTTTAACCTTGTTTTCCACCGAATAATAAAAAGTATTCTAACATAAAGTACGTCCAGGCTCTGAGGAAGGCGAAGTCGCCGAAACGTCAGCCATCGTTCAATAACATCAAAAACAACGACAACGACAACGACAACGAAGATCTGCACCAACCTCGCGTCAGCTTAAGAAGATCAGTTTATAAGATCATATAAATAAATATATCAACTATCTATGCCGAGGTTCATAGAAAGTCGGTCTTTCGAGTTATTAAGGACTATAGTCATTGGTAGATTTCGAGGAATTAGCTCAGTTGCGAATGTGTTGAGTACATGTATTGTCTTATTGTCTAGTGGTCCTATGAATGCACACTTTATTTGAAACATAAAGATTGTTATATGTACTTCTTCTTTGATGAGCTTACACGAGGTTGATAATGACATTATCAACCTCGTGTAAGCTCGTGAAAGAAGGAATACATATTGATTAGTGATACCGAGGTCCAAGGAAAGTCGGTTTCGAAATATAAAGATTGTTGATTCTATCGAAGAATAATAAGCAGCGCATGTGGTGCAACGGTCAAGGGTGCCCTGCATACACCTGCGCTCGACCTGACCGAGGCTCACCAAACCTTGCATCCTTCCGGGTTCGTAGAATTGGTTAGACCTGTTTGGGAGGTTAGCAGCACTGACTCGATGCATCGGTAGGCCATCGCGAATTATTGTAAGGGCCAGATATGCATTCAGTCATCTCCAAACCATGCTTAATGAAGTAGAATTCATGGCGCATCCCTCAGAGATTGATCAACACCGAGAGCTTTACCCTTCATCCTTTATTTGTCGAGGAATAATTAGTCATATTTCACAACGCTGAAATGGTGTTGTCCAATCTTGCGATATGACTTTTTTGTTACGTTATTCACTCGCTCATGAATTGTGTTCTAGATATTAATCATCGAAGGAGAAACCGGTTCTGGGAAAACCACACAGCTTCCGCAATATCTTTATGAAGCTGTAAGTTTTGTCGTCGGACTCTTATGTGTTCTCTTCGAGCTCATTTTCTTCAGAACTGCTTAAGGGTTTCTGTAAAGACGGGAAGAAGATTGGTTGTACACAACCACGACGGGTTGCCGCGATGTCTGTAGCAGCGAGGGTTGCCGAAGAAATCGGCTGTAAACTAGGCCTGCAGGTTTATTTTACTTCTAAATTTTCGCTTATTTAGAAGAAATACTGCATGTTTCAGGTTGGTTATAGCATTCGTTTCGAGGACTGCACTTCAGAGAAGACGGTATTGAAGTACATGACAGATGGAATGTTGTTGAGGGAATTTTTAAACGAACCGGATCTTGCTAGTTATGGGTGAGTTTTACATTCGATGCCTTCATGAATTCGTTGCGTTACATCTTTATTTTCCATTAATTTTTAAGTGTCATGATGATCGACGAGGCACACGAAAGAACATTACATACCGACATACTTTTCGGTCTAGTCAAGGATATCGCTAGGTTTAGAAAGGTCTGGGATTTCGTTTTATTCACTGAAATCAACTTCGGTCTCTATGGAGAGATTTTCTACTCATAAAAATTTAATACACTTCAGGATTTGAAACTTTTAATTTCTTCCGCTACGCTTGATGCTGAGAAATTCTCCACGTTTTTCGATGACGCTCCGATTTTCAGGATTCCCGGGAGAAGGTTACTATTTTTCTAACGTTTTTACGTCTTTCTCCAATCAAGAATTTCACACGTCTCTATATCAGGTTTCCCGTTGACATTTACTACACTCAAGCACCAGAAGCAGATTACTTAGACGCTGTAATGGTCACTGTGATGCAAATTCACCTTACCCAACCCCTTCCTGGTGACATCTTGGTATTTCTTACAGGTAATGGTTTTATTTCTGCTTGTAGAGTTTATTGTTCCATTTTCAGTTCCTAGATACCTACTTTAGTTTTTTCCTTTTTTTGCGATTGCACACCTTTTATTTTTCATAGGTCAAGAAGAAATTGAATCTGTGCAGGAGGCAATACTAGAAAAGACGAAGGCATTGGGAAGCAAGATTAAAGAACTCATTCCACTCCCAATCTATGCAAATCTGCCTTCTGACTTGCAAGCTAAGATATTTGATCCAACACCCCCAAACGCTAGAAAAGTGTGTAGGTTTACAACTCTGTTTTTCCGACGTACTTTTTTGGAGTTTTCTTTCGTTAATCTAATTTATTTTTCGATGGTTTTACACTTGCAGTACATAAGAAACGTTAAAAAGACGATAGAGCTGTGAATCACTGCTTATATCAAAGGCCAGAGTAAAGCACTGTGAGTCACCCGAATGCGGACCACACTGTTCTCCTTCTCCTGTCTAATTCCTCCTTCATGTTGTTTTTAATGTTCATTGAACGCCCAAGGTACACTTACGACGTGGTGTTTGTAATCAAAGAACCACCCAGTTCGATTTGTTTGCCTTCGCACCATGGGTGCTTTATGAACTGGACCTTCGTCCTATTTATGCGTGGTCAAGTCTCCCTTCCAGTTTCGTTGAGTTCATTGAGCATCGTATCTATTGCGTGGGTACTCCTCGAAAAGATGAGGATGTCATCCGCGAAATGAAGACTTGATAGGAATTTTCCATTAATGCAAGTGCCCTTCTCGTCGCAATCGACTGGCTTCATTATCCATTCCAATGCGGGAGGTAAAAAGGGCAACCCTCTTGGGCAGGATGAGCATACGCGGAGTTCTCCACTGGTTTGCGATTTTCTCTTTATGAAGGAAAGGTGTGGTTTCAATTGCATATCATGGCGGAATGTAGTGTTGGTTCCATCTTCGTTCATCACGGTGAACAGCGGAACATGATAGTTGCAAAGATTCTGACTGAACTTCAGGCTGTGTCGTTTTTCTACGGTTTCCAATAACTTCTTGTGCCTATTTTGGCTTAAATCCTCCTGCATAGACCTTCTACGGCTGGGGTTTATTACCAGCCGTTTTAGGTGTGCTGTGGCAGGATCAAGCTTTAGTTTCCTTTTCTCACCTCTTTAGAGATAATCGTGGTGAAGTCTGGATTTCTTCGTCGTTGTCTTTCTCAGTAATCGCGAGGTTGTTCAACAGCATACATTTGCTTCCATACAGTAGCGCACATACAACACAACCTTAGCTGACGCTTCGCCAGAACCGCCTTCTTCAGAAGCTACGGTTGTGTTGTATGTGTGTTATTCTATGGAAGTAAACGTATGCTGTATAACAACCTCGCGATTACTGAGAAAGAAAACGACGAATTTATAATTCCAATGCCGAGGTTAGTAGAAAGTCGATCTTGCGAGCCGGATTTCTTGTTTGATGGACTGAAGCGAGTTGAACACAAATTTTAAGTTCATCGACAAGCAGCGTGTAGTTTTCGTTCGGGTCTTCATTTGTCGACCAGTATTATGGGGGAGGATTTTATCGAGAACGTTCTTGTCATGCAACAGTTGTTTCGTTTTTCTTCGGCAGTGACAAGAATTCTTTCCCAGCTTATAGCTGAGTGGATTCTTCGCACGGAGAAGGCGGCGGACAGACCCTGTTCGCAGTTTAGGTACTACTGAGGTGTCAGAGAGACAGTACTTTCTGTTCGTGAAAATATGATCGATTTCCGCATTAATTGTGCTACTAGGAAACTCCCACGTCAATTGGCGATTTTCTATCCTCTTGGAAAATGGATTTGTGTGAAAGAGATGTGCTGCGTACAGGAGTTGTTACAAGACGGTTTTCATTATCATTTCGTCCTATTATTCCGGATTTTCCTTCTCTGTATTCATATTAGTAGGGCGTTCCTAGTCTAGCGTTCATGTCTCCACCAACGAAGTTTTAGGGCTTCTATAAAAGAATGAGAGGAAGAAAAGTCTTGTGGAACTGTAATACGAGACAACTGTAATAAATAAAGGATAAAACTCTGGGCGTTGATCAATCCATGAGAGATGCGCCATGCATTCGACTTCATTAAGTATCATTTGGAGGCGATTGAATGCATATCTGGCCTTTACAATGACCCACGGTGGCCTACCGATGTATCGTGCCAGTGCTGACATCCTCCCAGACGAGTCTGGCACCAATTTGCCGACCTCGGAGAGATGGAAGGCTTGGTGGGTCATGGACGCGGGGATCGACTCCACATGTGTGTTGCAGGGCGTCTCCAACCACTTCGCCACACACCTCTTTCGAGACTATACGTGTATATATATATACATATATGTATATGTATATATATACATATATGTATATATACTGCGTACGAGTATATATATGCATATATATACACACATATATTAAACCAATGCCAGGATCCACCACCTTCCTGGTCTCAAATTAGTCGGATGGTGAAAATCTTTCCCTGATACACAAAGGCTGCGACTGTCTGAGGTGTTGAAGACCTGAGGCATGCTTTTGCGAGGTTGACCTCGGGATTCCAGCGAATCATAATGGCTTGACCATCAAAACTCCGAAAAATGGAGATTATGCTGAGGCCCGCACAACCAGTGAGGACCAGGCCATTCAAGTATTCAAGTATATATTTGCATATATATATATAAATATATATATATATATGTAAAGTTACTAAAGAAGACAACGAAAGTTGCTAATGAGAATAGTGTATATGATTCGTTCCTGGTGACAGTGCAACCGGCATGAGTTGATCACAATTCACTACATATACATCGAAAGATTTTTGTCGTGCCTTAGTTACTAAGGACTTTTAAAAAGCAAGTTATGTGAAACAAGGTATGGAATTGATTGCCGCGTCAGAACTCTATACCGCGTAGTTAAGAAGACTTGTCGCAGTCAGTATATACACAGCATGTTACAATGTGATAGCTTTTTCTCATTAGTGAGGGATAATAATTGTTGGCGGAGCTTGTATCACTCCGTCGGACCTATTACGGATTATAATATTTTTACTCTTGATAACTCTTTACGATTTATTTCTTGAGAGCAGGAGATGTGGATGTACAGCTTTATGGAAGTGCGCTTATCTTGAATATGTCATGAACTTCCGATGTAGTTCTGAATCCAAACTTTTGTCAGCCAGCGAAGAGTTTTACGATATATCCAAAGCTTTAGTCGTCTATTCCGAAAGATAAACAAATTTTATGGTGGAATTTGCAGACAGCATTTATTTTCTAGAAGTGATCCAACGGTCTTTCGGATTTTCATCGGCGAAATTTATCTTTATGCAGTTTCATTAGAAGCAGTGGAATTTAATTTTGCAACAATCGTTGTAATTCATTCAGCTGAGTCATATTAATTAGGTGATTCTCGCTACAAACATTGCTGAGACATCAGTCACCATTGATGGGATTTGCTATGTGATTGATCCAGGCTTCGCGAAGCAGAATTCCTTCGATGCGAGAAGTGGAGTGGAGCATTTGCACGTGGTCACAATTTCCAAGGTCTTATTTATTATTTTATTTGGTGGCTTACTCCAAAGTTTATGTTCATGACATTATTTTTGTTATACTGTGGTAAACTGTGTCATCTACTTGAAAATTACTGGTCAACGAAGAGCAGATTTCGTACAGAATAGGAAAGCGATTAACGTATCTTTATCCTGTAATGTTGTTTCGATCGCTAAGCTGACAGAGCCGTTTATTTATTTCTTCCTGAATTCGTTTAGCCTGATTTTTCAGCAAAAGATGGATAAAAATGTTTTGTACATCGGTTAGTATCGGCATGTGGTATAGATTCGAGCAGATAGTGCTGTTTCCTCAGCGGATTTATAGTTTGAATGCGAATATGGCGAATAATATAGACGAGATTTCCCAACACTTACCTCTAATATTTGTACTACTTTGTTTTAGGCTTCTGCTAACCAAAGGGCAGGTCGTGCAGGGCGAACGGGTCCAGGGAAGTGTTTCCGTCTTTACACTGCATGGGCGTATAAACATGAGCTAGAAGATCAGCCTATACCTGAGGTTTGATGTGTTCACCATGTATTTATGACTTTTCTCTTAACAAGTTATCGCTTCAACCACTCTTTTAGATTCAACGGACGAATCTTAGCAATGTGGTCTTGATGCTAAAGTCCCTCGGTATTCATGACCTAGTACATTTTGACTTTTTAGATCCCCCACCTCAGGTCAGTGTTACATAATTGATGCTCAATTTCTAGTTATTACCTATTGTCGCGTTCATCTTTAGGAAACTCTGGTGATTGCTCTGGAGCAACTTTATGCACTAGGAGCACTTAACCACCGAGGAGAATTAACAAAGCTCGGACGACGAATGGCTGAGTTTCCTTGTGATCCTTGCATGAGCAAAATGATCATTGCTAGTGAAAAGTGAGCGCATTTACGCCTATGTGACTGGCTATCGTGGGTCATTATTCTCAACTGAAGCGTTTTTAGGTATGGTTGTTCCGAAGAAATTGTAACTATTTGCGCAATGCTGTCTTGTAATGCCGCTGTATTTTATAGGTATGAAGTTTTTTCCTTTATGTGAAACTCTTTTGAGTTTCCATCTTATCTGAAATGTCACGATTTTTCGACATTTAGACCAAAGGCCATGATTATTCACGCTGATGCAGCAAGAAAAGCGTTTTGGAGCCAAGCTGGAGACCACATCACACTCTTAAATGTTTACAATAAATGGAAGGAGACTAATTATTCACAACAATGGTTTACCTTATGCCATATTTTTCTTTGTAATCATCGTTATAGTTTGACTTACATGGATACTTGGATGGCCCATCCTCACTGGTTGTGCGGGGTCCAGCATAGTCTTTATTTTTTTTGGAGTTTTGCTGATTTAGTCGTTGTGGTGCCCTACAGTTCCAAGGTCAGCCTAGTCAAAGTGCCGCAGGTCGTCAAAACCACAGGTAGTCGCTGCTTTTGTAGGTCAGAGGGGATTTGCCACCATGCGACTGGTTTGGTACCGGTACGGTGGTGGATCCTGGTATTGGTTTACTCTTAGCTACGCTTCTCGACGGAAACGCCCGACTCATAGTTTGGGAGACTCTGCTGGAAGATTGAATCCTGCACTGTACATCGCAACCCGACACCCAGGAACACCTCCCAGCCACGATGAGGCGATGAACCGTTGGGATGTGTTGTAGTTTTATATGCATAGATTTTAACTTTGCTTAAACGGGCGATATCGAGTAGTTGTTCTCAGATCGTTGATTTGTTGAAAGATTTTGGTTTGAATTAGAGCGATAATGTAATACATTATTCCTAGTTACGAATGCATTATGAGAGCGAAATGTAATTTATGGATTTAATTTCTTTTTAGGTGCATGGAGAACTTTGTGCAGCATCGTACAATGAAGAAGGCTAGAGACATACGTGATCAGCTTGAAGGACTTCTTGAGCGAGTAGAAATTGAACCGGTACTTTTTAAGCGTATTTCTATTAGGTCATTATTAAAAAACAACTTCCAAGAATGGATTCGTCTTTATGGTTCGTCTACTATTCTTCGCTACTGTTGATCAAAATTTAGGATGAATAAAGGATGTGTATAAAGAGTCAGATACTAAATTCCTTACAGAAATCAAATCCATGTACGGTTGCCATACGAAAGGCCATTACAGCCGGCTATTTCTACAATTGCTCAAAGCTCGATAATTCTGGTAAGCTGACCTCATTATTCCGTTTTATCACCTTCTAATTATCTGCGTGAACATGAATTCTTATAGTTTTTGAGGAAATGCGAATGTCTATTGCCTTTTCACTATGTTAAAAAGATTATGCTGCTTTATATAGTAGTCTTTTCTACAATGTCTGTATATGATATATCCATATTGACTTATTTTATATTCATGTTATGGTCTCGATCTCACGTGATGTACTTTATACATACTTGGATACTTGGATGGCCTGTCCTCATTGGTTGTGCGGGTCCCAGAAAAATTTCCATCTTCTCGGGGTTTTATTGGTTCAGCTATTTTGGTTCTCTGGAGTCCCAAGGTCAGCCTAGCCAGTGTGCCCCAGGCCGTCACCGCCACGGGTGCTCGCCGCTGTTGTGGAGAAATTTTCCACGATTAGTTTGATGCCAGGACGATGACTCTGGTACTGGTATACTCTTACCTTTGCTTCCTGATGGAAACGTGGACGGACTCCTTCCCAGCTTGGGATATCCTGCCTGCGGGGATAAATCCCCCGCTGTACATCGCAACCCCACACCCAGAAACACCTCTTAGCCATGATGAGGCGCTAAACCGTTCGGAGGGTAAGACTTTGTACACCACTTCATCGTATATGTACACATATCAAGTTTTATTTTTGTTTGCCCTTCTCATACATATCTTTAACAGGCCATTACAAGACGGTGAAGCACAAACATACTGTTCATGTACATCCGAACTCTTGTTTGTTCGAAGATTTACCTCGATGGGTTGTTTATTACGAGCTCGTCTTCACAAGCAAGGAATTCATGAGAGAAGTCAGTCCTTAGTAGTTTTAGACATCTTTACTATTTATTTGTACCGGTGTCTTATTTCAGATTAGCAAAATAGAGAGTTCTTGGTTGTTAGAAGTAGCTCCTCACTACTACAAAGGACGTGAGTTAGAGGATCCCACAAACAAGAAGATGCCTAAACAGAAGGGCAAAACTGCACAAGAATTGTATACGTGACATGTTGATATTTAACTAACCTCTACATTTCAACTCGGGTTTTTGAGGAGGATATTTTTGATAACGATTAAAAATAGCCCTCGAATTTGCAGTTGTATGGTTCAACCTGTTTGTGAGTTCTATGCTATTAATGTTCATATTGCCACTTTATGCTGTTGTTGATCATTGTTGATATTGAAATGAATTTTGTTATTTATTAAAATTTAGGGAAGTTTTTTTGTACAAAAAGAAACAATGCTGCCTAGCACTTTATGGAATTCAAAATTGGAGTAGGGAAAGACAGAGTCTGTTCTATACATCAGGCTTAAAGCGGTTTCATACACAATTTGTCTGACTTTTAAGGAAAGTCGGAATCACAATGTCACTAATTGAGACTGTTTTTGATAGTGGTTGTGCGGCCAACTCGCTAATGTGGGCAGCTTACTTTTTCGCACCATTGTCCATCGACGTGAGCCTGGACTCGTGAACTATGCTCATCTTCTTCCCCTCCTTACTATGGCGGATGCCATAGAGGAAATAAATTGCGAGGCCTGAAAACAAGGTTTTTTCGATAAAAAAAGGATAACGCTCTCGGTGTTGATTCGTTGGAGGTGATTGAATGCTCCGGTCTTCACAATGACTTGCGGTGTCCCGATGTATCGAGCCAGTGCTGTTATCCTCTCAGACAAGTGTGGTACCAATTTGTCGACCCCGAGGGATGAAGAGATTGGTTGGCGTGGGGCGATATGCATTGCAGGGCGCTTCCGAACAATTTGCAACACGCTTCTCTCTGCGATAGCATATTTAATTATTGTTGCTTTCGATATACCTATAGACATCCAGACGATGAACCGAATCCATGTCAGGTAATCTAGATACGACATCATGAATACATTAATGAGAAGTCCTAGGCTTGGAATGAAAGGGACGAGTGGCACCTGAAAAACGAGTGCTCTTTCATGATTCCATATATTTAATAAAGTTTGTATTACTCACTCGGAAGCTTAGTTCTAAGGAGTTTTGTTCGTGGCCACATATAAAAACGAATGACGCAACTGTCAAGGAACCACTGAGACCGAACGAAACATAATAGGCAACTGCTGAGGACATTTCTGAGATATGGAATGATTCTGTGTATAAAACCGCTTTGCGGGACATGCAGTTCATTATTATAATGAGGGGAAAGGGGAAGTTATGGGCAAACTATTACCGAATTTGATACTCACCAAGTCGTACAGAGAATGCAAGCCAAAAATATCCCAATATCAGAGTGACAACTGCTATGCAGATTGTTCTCCCTTGTGGTAGACTCTCCCAGAAGTTGCGGAACGGAACCCATGCCTTAAGTCTGCCACCTAAATCAATAGAATAGGAAAAACATAGTGAACTTGCCCTGTTATCTAGGAATATGTTAACTTCAAACAAGTTTGGACACAATTCTAATATAACAACTATAAGAATGCTACGATATGAGCGAAATTCGGAATCTCAGGTGGGTTTCGAACCTGTGACTACCTTTACCGAAGGCTCACTTGCTATTCACCAAAGAACCGAGGTCACTGCTTTATCTTTCTCTCGTTCACCTTAACGGTGCTATCAGTAACTAACTGTCGACGGGAATGATATGAGGAGCACAAATCGGCAGTGAACCCTGTTTTTGTTGAAGTTGCAGTCGAAATCATAACGTTTTTACCATTGTTTACTACCTATTCTTTTTTCCAAACGCGACTGTCAGAAAGGCAAAGCAAGCGCCATGATTGGCACGGTGCACGGTGCAAGTTAGCCACCGATAAAAGTAATCGCAGGCTTACAGCGGGGCTGTTCCGAGTTTTGCTCATACCTCAGTATTCTTGTGATTGTACTTTACATAATGTCTTGCAATGAAAAAAAAAAGAATGGGCAGTAAATGAAAGTCAAAACTCCCCAACATGTTACATCTTAAATTTTGGCATTCTTTGAAGCATTAAGGCGAGAATATCTAACTTGGCTTCACTGACCGTAGACCTTTCAACATTTTCAGATCTTTCTTAGATGATAGAATGACAAATGTAATTGTGGTTGTGAAGAAAACAAAAACCTTTCGTCATTATAGCATCTAGGTATTTTTGTGTGATACACTATATGGCGGCTTTTCAAGAAAAAGGATGACAGGTACAGTTGAAAAGTTACCGTTGTCAAGCCTCTCGGGGCTCTCATCTATGGGTGCAGCTTGATGTCGAAGAATCAACACACATGCAGATACCATGGAGTAAGCGAGGAGAGTACCAATTGAAAGGAATTCAACAAGAGCCGTTAAGTCAAACACCAAAGCTACAGTAGCATTTAGAATTGTGAACACGACAATAGCAATCAATGGAACCTAAGAAATTGGAATTAAATATAGCACGGTACACAAAGTACATCACCGTTTATTACTTCAGAGGAACTCTACTAGTATCTTCAGAAGTACTCACCTGCGAAAATTTGCTAATTCGCGCAAAACATGAGAAAATCAACCCATCTTCTGCCATTGCATACACACAACGTGGGAGAGCAAAAACGCCACTCACCTGAACACATACCGTAACCCCTGACCAGAAACTTTATAGTATTTTTTAGAGATGATTTAATGTCTGGTATGCCACTACATAACGGCATGACTCGAGATTTTAAAGAGTGACATAGTAATGTAAAGAAACGAAGTAATGTCTTTAATATGATATCGCAATTTCGTAATAGGGTCTTGGAGAGAGGATAGCATGGTGGTTAGTGAAGGCGTGTGATGTCGTCGATTAGGAAGCAAAATACGCTAGTTCGATCCACGACTTAACGCTCTTCTCCAGTCCACATTGGAACCACTTATCTCGGCCATCTCCAAGATTCCAAGCAAAATCGACTTGACCAGAATTCTATGACATTCTTAAAGAAGACGTAATACTAAAGCAGCAGATGAAGCAGTATGTGGAACGTTCGAAGACCATTGTGGATGATAAGTGCGAGGAAAGTGAATCGAATGCAATAAGTGCTGGGATACCCACCATAGGTATGATTTAGGCTCATTCAAAATAGTAATAAGTAAAGTAAATAGTACATTCTTGAGGTGGAAAATAAACGCACAACTCTTTTTAAATGTTATTTAGATAAGTTATTCATTACTACACGCGACACTACATTTATTATTGTGGGAATTCCAGTATTTCTTGCAGATGATTCCTATTTCCTCATCTACATCCATGAAAGTGTTCAAACTTTTTCGTCCGTGGTGGTTCGGCTGTCACTTGAGGACTTTCCTCTTGTCATGAATGCTGTCAAATGCTGCTCGAGTCGATTCTCCCTGGACTCCTGAGATAACCGTGCAACAAAGACCAACGTTGATTTTGGACGGAACGAGCCTGTCTCAAACAGGCCTGGTACCAACTCCCCAACACCGGGGGAATAAGAGGCTTAGAGGGTTAGATAACATGTGAACAAACGGAAAAGGTAATAACGGGTTCAAAGCTCAACTGTTGTTCGGGATTTTGCTTATATCTCAACATCACGAGTCAGCAGGATTGATCTGGGGAGAACAAATCGGGATTAAACCCAGTTAAACTAAGGTTGTAGTCGAAATCACAATGTTAATCTTCTATTTTCTGCCGCTGACGGGTGATTGCTGATGGCATCGTTAGGTGGGAAAACTAGCTAAGAGAAAGGCAGAGAAATGGCATCCATTGTGCAGTGTGTAATGCGCGAGTCCCCAAGAAAGGGAAATTGTGGTTCAATCTAGCCTGGGGTCCAAGTTTTACGAATATCTCAGCAACGTTGTAAATGTGTAATTGTAATTAACATCATACCCTCTTGTAAAAAATTATAGTAAGCAGAAAATAAGAGTTTGATGACAAAAAGATCGATAGAACTAGCTGAGAGATAGGCGAAACGAAGGACCCGCATGGTGTGGTGGTGAACGCGTTACTCCACGGAAAGGACAATAGCGCGTTCGTTCCCCACCATAGACACCTGCGGTCCAAAGTTTTGCAAATATCTCAGCAACGTTGTGGTAATATTATTATTATCAATAATAATAATAATAATAGTAGTGATGATAATCTTTCCAACGGTTTACCGACTCATCGTGACCGGGAGGTATTTCTGGGTATCCGATTGCGATGTACAGTGTAATGGGGATTCATCCCTCTGGCAAGGTCTCCCAAGCTGAGGAGTCCGGCGTTTCCATCAGGAAGCCCAGTTAAGAGTAAACCAATACCAGAATCTGCCACCGCCCCGGTATCAAAGTCGAATGGTGGCAAATCTCCCTGTAATCCACCGGCGATTGCCTGTGGTGGTGACGATCTGGGACAATTCTTGGCCTGGCTGACCTCGGCAAGAGCCACAGTGACTAAACTAAGAAAACTCTGAAAAACTGGAGATTATGTTGGGTCCCAGCACACAACCAGTGAGGACGGGCCATCCAAGTATCCAAGTAAGTCGGCGCTTTTGCCTTTTCCGAGACTGCAATAATTTGAGTTGATCGTCGACAACCGTTCGTTCTAACGATGTGGATCTTCATAGTTGCATCGAGCCGAATATTCTAGATTACAGCACTGGTAGAATGAAGTAGTTTACCTCGGCAGCGCCTTTTTATACAGTAAGCTCGTTGAACTATTTTCATCTATTTCCATCTGTTTTCATGGTGTTAATGCATCCACAGCAGTCGATGTTTCATTTGCGGGTAAGTGGAAGCAATACTTTAAAAACATATCTTAACTTATTTGTATGTTTTTATGAACTGCCGTTGTTGAGTTGAAGCGTGGTTGGCATGATTTGTCGTTGTTGAATTTGTTGTTTTTGTTGTCGTTGTTGGTACTGTTATTCTTGGTCGATGGTTGACGTTTCGGCGATTTGGTCTTCTTCAGAGCCGTGCTGTTACGAGTGGGACTCGTATACTTTAGCTTAGCTTCAACATGGCTAACGAATGGCTGCGGACCGTCGACTACGATCACTGTGGCTCCGAAGAACGTGAAATCCCCGAAACTTTAGCCCAGTAAACGATTTGTAACAACCTCGTGTAATTGGGACAATCCAAAAAGATATTATTACTGCAGAAATCGGTTTACAAAAGTATTTTGGTTAAGCTACGATTTTCCATCACTTCACTTCTGTCTCATCAGTACTAGTGCTAATCGCCGAATGTCAGGATCCTGGTAAAATTCTCGCTTTGCATCTCTCATGTGTCAGAGTTGTAGAACGAGTTGTACTCCAAGAAGGACATTAGCATCGCATTATGCGACATTTTATTTCTGTTGAGCTTTTGGGGTAGAATGCTATCGAGCTAACAGGTTACGGCCCACATATACGTCCATCGCAGAAGCGGTGGTTTTTCCTTGGAAGCTACTTCGAATTTCTGCTTCTCCCACTGTATTTCTTAGGTTGCAGATTTTGGGAAATCGATATGCAAGATATAATCTGCAAACAATATCGCGAACATAACTCAATCCTGCATTGCAAAGACAAACAATGCATCTATTGAATAAATCTATGCCTCGCAGAAAGTATTTACATTGTCGCCCCTAGTGCTCGTATATTTTTCGCGAGGCCAACAACAGTGGCAGTTATGTAGCCTGAGATGAGATCGATTGCATGACGGAGATTGGAAGGACAGTTATGAAGCAAAGTTCATGGAAAGAAGCCATCTTTGAGAGTAACTTTGCATCTATGATGCATCAAGCTCGGCAATAATAGTTTTAATAAAGAATTTCAGCCCTCCCAAAGGTTTACCGCCTCATCGCGGCTGTAAGGTATTCCTGGGTGTCAGACTACGATGTGCAGCAGGCGGATTCGTCTCTGGGCAAGGTCTCTCAAGCTGAGAGGGAGCCCGGTGTTTCCATCAGGAAGCCTAGCTAAGAGTAAACGAATACCTAGATCCACCACCGTCCTCTGATCCACAAGGGCTGCGACTGCCTGCGGTGGTGAAGACATGGGGCAGACTTTGGCCAGGACGAACTCGGAACTCCAAAGGACCATAATGGCTTAAGCAGCAAATCTCCGAAAAATAAAGATTATGCTGGGCCCCGCACAACCAGTGAGGACGAGCCGTTCAAGTATCAAGTCAAGTAAGTAAAGAAGCTTAGCTGACCAGGTTGTTGAGCATTCCAGCAAGTGCTCCGATTGTGATGACGTATTTGGCGATAGTGGCTCCTTTTAATTCAAATGCGGCTGAGAATGCAGCATCCAAACTTACCTAAAAAAAATCAGTTTTAGAAGAAAAGGGTGGGATTCATTGAATGAAAGAGGTCAATTTGGGGGAAAATTGGTAGTTGGAAGTAAGTGGGTTAGGAAAGAGAGTGAGCAACGGTCCAAATAGAGCACCAATTTACATGGATTCTACTTTATATATATATATAATCGATAAATTAAGCGGGTGTTATATTTTCCGAAATATTTGAAGTAGAAATTCTGGCTCGATGTTGGATGTGTCATAGACGTCACTTTGGAACTTCATGAACGTTGTGCAGAATCTTTGAGTGTTCGGCCCACATCCCTGTTGTACGGCAGAGCTCCGGAAGTTTTGCTGAGTAGAACAGAGAGTATGAAAATATGCGGTGTTATTCGTGAATTTCTTCGAGAAGTCCAAAAGCGGCCACTTCTTCTTTCTATCGCTTACTATGTTACTCCTCCAATTCGTTATGCAGGTCTAGTGAACAACCTAGATATACGATTATATGGTCTTCGTGATAAAAAAGTTGTCTAGACCAACTCCGTTTCTTTTCCCATTTTAGGAAAGGTTTTTATTGAGAATATCTATTCCAGCATGCACTTTTCTGATTCAATGAACTCATCATTTTACCAAAACTCTCCCGTTTACCGATACTAGACGAAAGATGATAGTGTTGCTAGAAGTACGACGAGCTGATGAGACTTTCCCGCAAAATCACAGGCCCTTTTTTCACAGAGAGCTGTATTATCACAAGAATGTGACGTCGAACCTCTTCCTGAGATGGTGTGGCGTAATAATGCGCAACGAAGGAGCATACTAAGTCGTATAATAAAGATTACTTCGATTATAGTTTTTGTCTGATGCTCTTCTAGTGGCTTGGATTTCTCACATGTAATAGCGCGATGCCAGCTGAATTTTTCCACAAAAACTTTTATGAACAAATTTCATGTACTATACGTAGTTATTAGCTCATCGCTGTCTGGTAGCTATCAGATTGCGCTCGATCACAAACGAGTTGCGAACTAAACAATTTAGGTTGACTTTACTTCAGTTGTTCTTTAGTTCTGTAATTAAGGTGTTAAACTAGAATATGATATCGTGTTGTTTTCGTTCACTAACAACTCTTTAACAGAAATTAATTTAGGAATAAAACATAGGGCATTCAGCGACGATCATTCCCTCAGGGATGCTCCATTCATTCGACTTCAATAAGCATCACTGGAGGTTCATTGATTACATGTCTGGCTCATATAATGACTAACGGTAGCCTACCGGTGTGTCAATTAACTTCTGCTATACTCCCAGACAAATGTGGTACCAATTTGCCGAACCCGGGGCTTGGTAAGGTCGGATGGCTGGATTGAACTAGAGACCACGTGTATACACAGCTCACCTCTAACCATTCGCTGCACGTGCTCTGCTCAGAAATATACATCATAGATTTGGAAATTCCTAGTGAGAAGCTGATAAATCTGCCCTTGATCTTTCTTATCAAGCCATTCGCCTTCTAACCAGGCTTCATTTTCAATGTATTCATTCTATTTAACACTCTTTTCCCTTTTGGGCTGTGGTAATTAGGCATCCGTTGATTAATTTAAGTAAAAATAAAATATTCCAAGAATTTTAGCCGAGAAGGAGCATAAAAATTAAAAATGAGAAAGAATACGTGTTTATTATTCACGCCGAGGTTCAAGAAAAGTCGGTTTTGGAAATGTTGTTACGCTTTGTGCTACCTGATAATAACGCCGATTGCAGCAGGATGGACTGTCCGGAGAAACAAGTTGTTATCAACGGACAATCATAACAACAGCAATGGTCCTGCATAAAGCAGCATTGTCCTGAGAGGTCGCCTCATCCGAGCGGTGCTCCATTGGACTTGAACTGGATGCGGTCACGAGGATCCAGATCGGAAGATGGAACAACTGTGGACAACCGAGTTGTCAATCCAGTTCTGAGGAAGCGAAGGCGCCGAAACGTTAACCGAATAAGATTTTTTATCAGCCTCGTGGAGATTCTGGGAAAGTCGATCTTCAAAAATCAAAAAGAAACAAGAATATCTTAGAAAGCTTTTATACCACATTCGTCTCAGCTCATTCACATAGAGAATCATTAAAAATGGAGTAATTGTTTTACATACCTGCTCATACGGAACCATCAATGTAAGAGCAGAGCACATCATGATGTAAAGAAATGTGACCAGTGACAAGCATCCAAACGTCGCTAGCGGAATGGTTCTCTTAGGATCTGAATTTTTCCATGAAAACCTTTATATATGGGTGGAGTGTGAATACATCAATGTATTTTTCTTTTCCTGTGTCTTTCATGCGATTTAAAAAAAAATTCATTTCAAACCTAGAAGTTCATTAGCCGTACTGAATCTGTATCATCTGTAACCCTACGAATCACTGTCGCCATCTGTAACGTTCCCATCTTCCCAGTCCTACGTAAAGGCTGCTCAGTAGGCTAATGATGCTCAAGGTGTGTGGAAATCATCATCAACATTACCACTGTAGTATTAGTGTTTTGGTGTGTTCCTTGGAAGATACCATAGGAATGAAGTTGGCTGCGTTGATGTTCCTATACACTTCCGCTTTCCCATGAAGATCAAATTCTTTTTCGAACAACTAATGATCGAAGTTGATTACTCGACGATCAACGGGACGACATCTATGAGTAGCTCGCAGGACTATGACATGCGGTTAGTGGTACTAAGGGGTATCGCGTAGTCCCCACGTAGTAAACGTTAGGGTAAACTGTTGGAAGCGACTCGACTCATTTGTCTGCAATTGTATTGGAAGGTTTTAGGCAAGCCGCTGTGCAAAGTACACAAAAGCACTGCGAGGTCATGTTGTGTCTACGTGAAAGAAAAGCGTAATAACCTATTTACCAACTTATTCAACTAGTGGAAGCGCGGTGTAGTGTAGGTATTAAACGACTTGAGACGCTTATATGATGAAATTTCTAGTATAATTCTAGAAAAGTAGTGATAAACAAACAATGGTTTACTAGTAGTTTAATTTTGTATACTTTTCGCCTCTTCGCCAGCAGTGGCTAGAACTTCGAAACCGATGAACGCGAAGAAGCATGTGGCAGCACCTGACACTGTTCCACCGAGACCAAATGGGAAAAATCTTAAGGAACTAGACTAAGTAGGCAAATACGCTATAGTCAAATCTACAAATAGAACTATTCAGAAATATTCGTCGTAATCTAAAGCGATTCCTTGGAGAATCGACTAATGTCAGGCTACTTTCTAAGCTAAAAATTAGAGCCGGAAAGTTTCCACATACCTAGATTTTCCTTTCTCATCGGTACCCATCCATAACGAAAAGTTCGCATAACTTAGGCCATAAATCGTAACAAATGCAATCACCTGAAGAAATTCGTTTTATTGAGGGTTCAAGATAACGGTGCCGATGTCCCGAATAGTCATTGCATATTAACTAAAAGCTCAAAGGTCTTAGTATGCCTTTGTTATATTGACGGTTATTGCTACTAGTGCACATTGAAGATTTGTACAACACCACCAAATGGCAAATGTAGGTTAACTGCAAATGGTTGGCAGTGCCATACTTTTTATGAAAAAAATGACCATTCGCTTCAACGGGCTTGCGAACACGCCGTATATATATATATATATATATATATATATTCTGTTAAGCAAGATTTTCGCTCACAGCTATGTTGAAGATGACGAAGACATTATTCACACTGGCCGACGACTTGGAACCAAGCGAAACCACAATGGCAGCAGCGCAAATCAGCAGAAAAGACATAATATCGGGATAACGACCAAAGAAACCTTTTCCCTGAATCACATTAATTATTGCCAAATTCTATATGTACTCTTGTTTCAGAGGTTTTCCTAGTTGGTTTCTAGGAGTCGTAGTTTTAAACTAGGAAGCCTATTACCCTGAGAAAAAAATTGCTGAGGTGTATAAAAGCACACGCATTTTAAAGTGATTTTGCAGGTGACACTGAACATAGAACTGTTTGCTAAAGATAGTAGTGATATAAAGATTTGGTTTCTAAACTGTGTGCCTCGTCGTGTCCCGGCTCGAGAAGGGCCAACTGGGCACGTTACGGAAATAAATAGATATCGTACGGTGGGTCACTTGAGAACTCGATTAAGGGTATAGGTAGTGCAGATGGTAGTGACGACATGGGTGTACGACACCCAAATACTAGATATTTCACTTGATTTAGTGTTTAGTGGTGTTCATTAAAATACCATATGGTGGCAAGTAGTAAGATCCCTTGTGATCCACCGAATATTGAAAGAAAAAAGATAGTGCTTTCGACGTTGATCAATCTCTGAGGGATGCGCCATGCACTTAACTTCATCAAGCACCGTTAGAAGCGACAAAATGCATATCTGGGCCATACGGTAACTTGTGGTTGCCTATTAATGTATCAAGTAATTGTTGGTGTCTTCCTAGAAAAGTCTGGTACCAATTTGCCGATCCCGAAGGGAAGGAGGACCCAGTGAACGGAAGGGGGGAGGGGGGTGATGTCTTGCTAAGAAAATCTGGTACCACTTTGTCGATCCCGAAGAGGAGAGTTTGGTGAGTAGAAGGGGGAAGGGGAGGACCGATTGTGAAACTTACCGAACTTAATGAGCCGACAGTTTCTAAAGTGAGGTTGCTTATAGCTCCATTTACTAGTGTATCGAAATAAGCTGACCATGATCGTGCCACTGCTACAAAAGAAATTGTTCATTAATCACGTGGCTTTGCAAAATGGCCTCGCGTATCATTCTTCTCATCTTTACACAAACTGATAAGTGCACTTCAAGAATGTTACTGTAGAGTATATGAGCCTAATCGACATCTGACACACCTGCGTTTCCTATCATATATTCAAGAATGACCGTCCATCCAATCACGAAAGCCCATAACTCCCCGATTCCCACATAGGTATAGGTATACGCACTACCGGCTCTCGGATATCTGCCAGTGTGGAATAAACATTTTAGAGTGAAAACACCTCAGCTAGGAATAAATTCTCCTGCTCACCTTGCTCCAAATTCCGCATAACTGAATGCTGACATTAGAGCAGCGAATCCGGCGCATATGAATGAAATAATGATTGAGGGGCCTGTTTGACTGTGAACGACAGGACCTGGAGTTCAAATAAAATGCAGCCGCTTTTGTCATGACCTAGTCATAGTTTGATATTTCAAATTGTTCTCATCATGCACATAGTGATGTATCTATATTTTACTAGGCGGAGAAGTCTTTCGTTTCCAGCGGCATAGGCGCAGAATTTTTCGCAATTAGTCACCTGCAACTCGATGCAAGTCATAATTATTAGTCTTATTTTTTACTTTTTTCAGTCGAGCGCTCATTTTAAAAATAAGTAAAAATAAATAGAAACGTCTGATGCCAAAAACTTTGCACACTAACTTATCAGTGTGTAACAAAAAGAAAAGACAGGAAAAATACAAACCTGCCAAGACATATATGCCTGCACCAATCATCTGTCCTACGGCTAAGAATGTCACATCTATCACTCCCAGACATCTTTTTAACGGTGTCTCGAGCACAGAACCACCAGAAAACGTCTTTTTACGAAAGAGCACGTTCTTTATATCGACAGCTCTCATATCACCGACGATTAACTGAAACGGGATTGGGCTAGGTGGAAACTATTGCTTGTCAGCAATATTAGGTAGAAAACAGTTTGATGTTCAAGAAAAATAGCTTTGAATTTCTTCTTTTCTATGAACTTGGCGATGTCCACTTAAGAGCTGAAAAGAAAGTTATGGTAGGATTTTTAAAGGTGACCTGGTGATTTGCCCATTCATCACCATTGGTGACCAGTACTACGACAAAACCAGCTATAATAAACGGCCGATGGGGCGAAGTAAATGCGGTGGCAGTGGTGCCGTTCGAAACAATCAGGACCCTGGTTCGACCTCGCCGTGAAGCAATCAAATATCCCACATCCCTCCATTTTCAGAGTTTTTGTACCAAACTCTCTGACGTCGGTTAACCTCTCCAAGCCATAGAAGCCAAAGAAGAGCAAAAATCATCAATCAACAACAGAAGTCACATAGTTTGAATACCTTCGCGGATGACAGATGCTAAGAAGGAAATCGAATGCAAAAAGTGCTGGAATTGATACATTACGTGATGTTGAGTCAGATTAGATAAGATATGAAAAAATGTAAAAAAGTATTAAACTATTTCTGTGATAAATGGTTAGTTTGGAAGTTTGCAAGTTCCGGGTCACTCGAAAGCAATTGTATAACTATAACAATTAAGCACAACGACGATGCGGTTAACTCTTAGCTGCACTGTTGTATTTCTCACAATTGCTAGCTAACTGTTTAACAAAATTAAGAAACAGCTGAAGCATATATACTGACTTATTAAATATAGAGGGGGGGGGGGGGGACCGGATAGGGGCACCACAACATTAAAGGAGATAGCGTGTCTTATGCTGAATACATCGCAAAATTTACTTAATCTCATCGACCTTCAGGTCCGGGTATGCATTCCCTCAATATTTTGTTAACGAGTGCTCTATCAGAATTAGAATTTAAAGAATCATTCACATAGATTCTTTCTATTGGGTTTTACCATCCCAGTATATAATCCGTTGACTTTGTTCCACAAGGGAGCTATCGTGCTTCCGTGGAATGATTTCAGGCATGTGATTCCAACTGCAAGTTTGTGCTAAAACAGAAAAACTTTGCTTTACAGGAGTGATGAAGAAAAACGGCATTCTGCACAGATTCCCACGTAAAAATGGCATACATGCTGCTTTCGAGTGGGTAGTTTGAGTCGAGTGGGTAGTTGAGGTACTTCATGACAACCAGGAATGCTAGCGCAAAGTAAGGTATAGTCCTTTTTTCTTGAAATGAGATTCATTCTGTTATATCATTTTCCATCAGCAGAACCACTTTTCTTAGAAGTCCGTTTTAAAAGCATCTTTGAGGAAAGCGGAGAATATCCCTACAATCCACAAGCGCCGACTCCTGGCTGCTATGAGCTTCAGTCCATGTTTTCCAAGGTTTAAGAGATAACTACGTTCATTCAATATTCAGCTGTGTGTATATAAGTAGATATGTGAAATATGTATTTATATACATGTCTGTAGGAACATATATACATACAGACATGCATACATACATACATACATACATATACACACAAACACACACACACCTATGCACATATACATGAATTCGATCTTCTCAAAGCATGACGATTAGAGTAGAGTACAGTGAAGGAAATGAAAGAAACGCCGGTTGCTTGGGTTCATTTGAAGAATAGTCAACTAAGCATCCAAGTTTTTTAATGTGCAAGAGGGAACAAAAGTTGAGTGGGAAGCATAAGCCGAAATTGCTTCTCATAATTATGAAGCGAGTAATGTTCAGAAATAACGCTTTAGAGACATTGAAAATCAATACTGGTAAGAACCTGGAGATACTGATCACTGCGACGGGCGCGACATAAGAGAATCACAAAGGTTGAAGAGAGAATGGAATGTCCACCACGATGTTGGTGCTAAGAAAAAAAAATAGTGCGCGTGATTTGCGTAAAAACTGGAATGGCCGCTACGAGTTCCACGTGACTTGAATAAATCATAATAACTAGTTTCTACTCTGTTATCCAAACTGCCAGTGTTGCTGTTTTAGAAAAATCCCGAATAACCTAAAGATCTGTCCCAGATGAGACGAAAGTAGTTAGAGTTAAGGGGAAAAAAATTAAATAGCGAGCCTTCCTCAATCGTTAAGCTAACGTAAGGATGATAGAAGAAACGATGAAAAATAAGTAACGACATCCAATGTAGAGAAGAGTATGGACCGTGGATAAGGTGGGTACGGTGGTTTTATGTGTTATCTAGGTCGCTATCTATTAGAGTGCTCTAGGAGTGCTTCTTTTCATTAAAGCAATGGGAAGCAGTGAGAGAACCGACCTATGCCAACAATCGAGTGCCAGGGAAGATGCGGTATATTATGGATCAAGATGTCAGAATTCAGCTGAGCGAAACATGTGATACTGCTGAATAGCAATCTATTTGGTTGTATGCGATATCATGTAAACACACCGTTGAAGCTTTCGATTTGAAAGTCAGCGGCGTTAAAGAATACCTTGAGCAAGTGAATGAGCACTACGTAGTCTACGAAAGAGAAGGCTTGCAAAACAGTGATAAGTTAGAGTGATTTAATGAGGCCTTCAAGATTGCTTGGTGGAATAATTTGATCACCAGCGGGAGGAGACTAAAGTAGGTGACAGCGTCTATTTCTAACACATTTTGATAATTTGAAACCAATATGGATCTTCGCTTGCTGAGAAAAGTTTTTTTTACTTTGATTGTTACAACGACCATACAGTGCAGGTTCTCAAGATTGATTACAAGCGATTGTCAACGTTTGTAGGTTCACAAGCAGTCTCAGCTGCCTTAGAACTGGTATTTCTGATTGGTAATGCTTCATAAGCACTTACTGCTATCTAGAATAATTACAAAGGTCGAAGTTTTTTCTTAAACCTAAATGATTACTCTCCATTGACATATAGGTAGCTTTGGTTAAAACAGGTTTATTAGGTAAGGAAACTACTTGACTTCATCTACATGGTACTTTAAAGGGATAAAGGATAAAGCTCTTGGTGTTAACCAACCCCTCAGGGATGAGTCACGCATTCGACTTCATTAATCACCGTTTGGAGGTGATTGAATGCACATCTGGCCTTTACAGTAACTCACGGTGGCCTACCGATGTATCGAGAGTGATGTATAGAGCTAATGCTCCTATCCTTCCAGAGAGGTGTGAAAGGCTTGGTGAGCCATGGGCGCAGGGATCGATTCCTGTGTGTGTTTCAGGGCATATCTTACCGCTGCCCCACACGCACCCCATATGGTAGTTTAGAACCACTTAAAATAGCAATGATAACATTCCCAATATTTTAGAAATCTAGAAGGAACGAGCCTCTTTTTCATGTCGCACCACATAAACTCAAGTCAATTAAGGAAGTAATTGAAATTATAAATTATAAAAAATTGGCCCGAGATCACGCGTGATCTTGCCACTTACCTTCGTGTCGATCTTTGATGGGGGGTGGTGCAGTCGTCAACCATATGCGACTCTGAGCGGCTGTTCTTCCTCGGTGGAGGACAGGTAAAAAAGCGATGGGTTTTTCGAGAAGCCGTAGATCTTGTAAGTATCGTGCAGCTTTTCATCTTTCTGTATGTGTTATTGAAGCGTTTGACCTGGTGAGTTGCGTATTAGTGTACTCTTCCACGCTCTGAAGAAGGCGATTCTGCCGAAACGTCAGCTACGATAGTGTTGTATGTGTGTTATTGCATGGAAGTAGACGTACGCTGTTTAACAACCTCGCGATTGCCGAGAGAGAAAACGACGAATTAAAATTATTATTGATTGACAAAGCAAAATTCTCATCCATTTGTCGAGAAAAGTGCTCTGGACTCGAATCCCCATAAATGACCTTCGTCAGCTTGAGGACATTTTAATCCGACCTCATACAATGAAATTTTTCTAAGTCTAATCGGAATTGATCCCATACTTGTGAGTTTTTGAATAATAAACTATTAAAAGCCTTTACATATTCAATATTGAAACATTAAAGGTAGCTTGCCAAAAAAGTAGCACATGGCGAATCCGTCTCTCTAACGGTAGTTCAAGCAAACATTGAGAAGATATGAGAATTTACCAGATTACTCAACTGTTGTGAATATCAATGCCAAACGTAGTTTAAGCTTTAGAACGGTTGGTTCACTTCGGATGGCCTTCTCATTCCGTGCAGTACACTTGACTGTCGGAGGTTTACGAAATTACTGCTCTCAACGAAACATCTGGAACACTTGACTTAAATAAAGTATGAAGTCTTCAAAATCATAACAAATTCTGAAATTCTGAATCAATGAGGTCCAGGTGAGGTTCTAAGAATAAATCCAAAGCGACCGTGAATGCCATTTCCGTTTTTCAAACCCAGGAAATCGTGTAGGACATGGCTTCGAGTGTAGAATTTTTCACTGTGCACATGTGAATAGGATTATGAGAAAAGAGTTTTCTACAATTTCTCAAAGAAAATGCTCGAAGAACAGACTGTGGAAGCCGTGAGGGCAGGAAAATATCATGTGACACCATTAATCTGGTAGACAGAAATTCAGCCCACATCTATTTGCGTTGTGGATCGACAGCTGATCAGTATTCATTCATGAAATCGGCGTTTTATAGGCTTTTAAGATTAACTCCTGGTAGAACTCGTACGAAGTGTGTTCAAAGAACTGAGAAATGACTATCGGACAAGAGACTGTTCACGTCAAACTTTTTACTTCATTGCAACGATCGACTATAAGGCTTAGGGTTTAGCTGACAATCTGTTAAGACGCTGTAAATCACTAGCGTGCTAGTTATTCTTATGCTACAACCTGATCTCATTCGTTAAATGTCACAAACAGAGCTCATTACGGTAATGCAAAAAATACAGATAAAAGTTGTCATCACGTTGTATCGTGGCACGAACAAATACACTTAGCATTGAACGAAAATGGACTAAACCATTTGTTTCAAAAAAATATGCAGAAGAAAAAACTCAGATTTGGAGAGCCGTGAACTTCAAAATTTGAAAAAGAAAGCTCTATTTTTTATCATTTCTTCCATCATTTTTTTATTACTCATGATTATTTCATGAGAAATAAATTGCTATCAGCGGATAGTCAATATTAACAACAAGCATCCTGAATGAAAGAGTGCTACCGGATGTGATTTCCTCATGCGAGCGGTGCTCCACTGAAGAAGATCTGACCCGATACGACGACGAAGACATTACAACGAGAAGACGACCGATTATGGACAAGGATTCAGATCTTATTATTTACTGCCTACCCTTTTTAGTAGCAGGGTATATTGCGAAATGTAACTTCAATGATGTTGAGATATTTGCAAAACTTCGGACCGCAGGTGTATGCGGTGGGGAACGAACGCGCTATTGTCCTTTCCGCGGAGTAACGCGTTCACCACCACACAATTCAGATCGTTGGTTGTGAGAAATATGGAGACGTCGAAACGTTGGCCGAATTAAACTTCTTATCTACCTTTGTCAACTTCACAATCCAAGAAGGCAAAGGAAAACTCTCTTTAAATAAGACAACATAATTAAGAGATTGCGGTGAGCGGCTGCAAATGATGATTTAGCACTAGTGGTCCAAGTTGCTCCAGTAATAGCTGAACTACCTATATTTGAGATATTGGAAATCAGTCTAGTCAGACTTTTTGTTTTCAAGTATTTTCATCGCATTAACGTTTTATGAGTTGAACGTGTTCATATAGCGTCATTTATTCGTTGTCCGGCAAGCTGTTTACCCTACATTAGACCTACTCAGATTTCCTTCAAATAGTTCAAGTTTCTCAGTCATTCTTCTTGGACTATTTTCGAGTTTCACTTGCTCTTCCAAGCTCGCTTGGATTCTTCTGCTTCAGGACTTCTTGAGAGCCACGTATTATTCGAAGTGCTGTACTCTCGAAAGAAAGGTTCGTGTTTCTGCAACGAGGAAAGCTCACTAGCTAGCTATGGCACATGACGCTATTCAATGAAGAGCACTGGAGTCGTTCGAATTGTTCACCGATCAACAGGGGCTACATTCTATCGCAGCTGTAAGTTCATGGGTGAGTGGTCTAGTATTTGATCAGGACAGGAACGACATTCTGCGAGCAACAAACGAAATCGACACAGTGGATAGACCTCTACAGCGAAATATTCCATCAAAAACTATAGCAGAAAATTTTGGCTCTTCACTTAGTTTATCGAAATGGGAAGTAGGGCAATGGTGCTGATGTCGTTCACCACGAGCACAGTTTTGAGTCAAGGTTCGATCCCGCACTGGGCTCAGCAAGCCTTTAATTCCTCTAGGGTCGGAAAATTGGTGTCCGATTCCGTAAGAAGAATTGACTCAAACAGCATTCAACTATATCATTAAAAAAGACGACAATCCTTAAGCAGCAGAACCCACACGAAAAAGTTCGAAGGCTTTCGTAAATTTTGGATGTCAGTGAAGGAATGGAATAGAAAAAACGATGAAATCCACACAGTAGGTATGGAGACACGCCCTTTGTAAAAAAAATATGGAAATCGGTAGAGTTAGGCAGAAAAATTCCACGAAGTTATATAGTTGTTCACCTCGGCAAGCCAACATGTGTGAACAAAGGAATGATTGAGGAAGAAGTAGGCGATTCAAAACGTATTCGGCTAGTCCAGATAATTCTCAAGGATGAAATGTTTACAATTAAATTCCTCGTTTTTTTAATGGGTGTGGAGAATCAGTCCAGAGAAACAGGAAGTTCGTCGATCTTATCACTGAAGCTTCAATCTACTTGAATTTTCATTAAGACTAAAAAGCCTGCACTAGATTTGTTAGAGGTATAGGGGTAGAGGTAAAGGGTAAAGGTCTCGACGTTGATCAATCCCTGAGGGATGCCCCATGCATTCGAGTTCGTTAAGTATGGTTTGGAGGTAACTGAACGCATACATGGCCTTTACAATGACTCACGGTTGCCTACCTATGTATCGAGCCAGTGCTGCTATCGTCCCAGACAAGCCTGGTACCAATTTGCCGACCCCGGAAGGATGGAAGGCTTACTGAGTCATGGGAGCTGCGATCGATTCCACGTGTGTGTTGCAGGGCGTTTTCGACCACTGCGCCACGCACGACCTTTCCACACGCCTGTTGTTGGAGGTGCCAGTGGCAAATTAGTACCTGGCGATCACGAGAAGGTGTATATAAGACTGTAGCCTCTATTACGGACACACTTCCGGTTTTTTGTTGAAAAATTGTAAATCTACTCTCTCAATGTGTGTGACAAATAGAACATAATTGCGACAGTACGCCTTCACGCAGTGCATCTAGTTCACGGGTATATTTTTTTTGTACGAGTAAGCCAAGACAGCGAATGAGTACTGTGTTTGCAACTTTCAAGGTCAAATTTCTTGATGACTCACAAGTCCAAACAGACGAAAGGTTTGCTGGCCTAGAATTTTCGAAATCGGAAACTGTACCTTGGCGATTACCATTGCACAGTGTAATGATGGGCTGGATAAAAAGGAAACCAAAGTGATATGCAAGGTTAGTGGCGTTCTGGAATTCAAAAACAAAGAAAGCGAAAGGAAAATTCTTGGTGTCGCACAGATCTTATAGATGTTTGATTTAAAAATACTTTACAATGAAGTTGAATTTATCCGTTTTCTTCCAGCGTCAGAGCACGAGTTCGCGGTGATGCGGCCTTTTTAATAGTTTTTCATATACTTCCATCAAGTTAAAAAGCTGAAAACTTCACGGATTTATAGGAAAGCGCTGTCTGTTCACAGTTCAAAAAGCCGACTTTCTATGAACCTCGTTATAAATACTTGATATATTTCTTTATGCGATCTTATATACTGATCTTGCTGAGCTGATGCGAGATTGGTATAGGTTTTCGTTTTCGTTGTTGTTGTTGGTGGTGTTGTTGGTCAATGGCTGACGTTTCGGTGATTTCGCCTTCCTCCGAACGTGGACGTATTTTGTGCGCGAATAATTTAATTATTCGGTAGAAGAAGGAACCAAAGTACTAATAAAGGCCTAACATATAAATAAACGCCACATTGATCAAAAACTACTCACCGTGCTGTTACGTATTGTAGCGTATTGTTCACGTGGTACTGCGAGCCAGATTAATCTAGGTCAAAAGACATTTTGAAATACGGCGCCAGGCACATGTAGTGAGGCATTCGTCTTTTCAGTTCAACTTTAGATTTTCGAAATTTATCCAAATGCTTCAAGAGCCTTGCGCATTGATATTTTTGATTCCTGGGCTAGGTTCTGGGCACTCACTTCAAAATAATCGCCATTGTGTTTTTGTACCCTATGTGTATTTAGAGCAGTGCTTTGACGAAGTTTAACTTTCCCATCCAGGTGTTCTTTCATGAGAAGGTGAAGCAGCCTACTCGTTTCCCAATGTATTCCTCACCGCATGACTTACACGAGATCAAGTATATTGTACCTGAACTCATGCAATCCCTGCCTTTCCCGTTAGGATAGATAATAGTTTTCTGAGCTACACACACGATCATAGAGGTGGTTACGAACTAACTGGCTGCGTACGGTATTGAGTGGAAGGCTAATAATCGCTACATAATTTTCAAGACCTTTTTTTCTTACGCAACTCTTAAAGGCGTAACTTGTTTCAATTGATGTGAATGTTAGCTTAAAAAGATCTCACTTAGTTCGAAATATTATTTTGGGGAACCACCCTACGCTTTCGTCTGACCCGGAGTGGCTTCTGCTTCGTACCCATTGGAAATCGCTATTTTTCGTGCTAAATTTACCGATTCCTTCCTTTCCTCTTCTCCTGTGCACACATTTTCAGCCGTTCGGTACATGTTTTGACGAGCACTTTTTCCATGTGTGAATGATGAGAGGAGAGATAGTGAACTAGTGCGTTTTTACTACTTCACTTACGATACAATTTTCTTGTATAGCCACTTCCTGAAGGCTTTATTTGGATGTTTGAGAACGGAAGCCAGTTCTCGGTTGGTTTTTCCTGTGTAAATTTTATATACTCCGACTTTTTACTTAAACATTCAAAGAACTCATCTATTTCTTTCTGAGTGGGGCAGACAATGAAGCAGTCCCTTGTGTATCGACAGTACAGTAGGAGTCGGTGAAAGAGAACTGGAACTTCCAGCTTAGACATGAAAGTGATGGCAAACCTTGGTACTAATCGCTATCCCCTGGCTAACCTTCTAATTTGTGCAAAATATATTTTCGACAACTTAAAGATTGAACAACTAAGGCACTTCTTTAAGAGAGTCATTTAAGAATGGCTTGCGTTGCGGAGTCAATCGACACGTTACAAAGTGATACAAAGTGATGTAACCATTCATCACTCCATTACTTGCGTGCTGTTTGGTTAGGCGCACCGTAAGTGAGTAATTAAACTAATCTTGTAAAAAATACGTCCAGGCTCTGAGGAAGGCGAAATCGCCGGAACTTCAGCCACCGATGAATAACACCAACAACAACGACAACGAAAACATACCAACGTCTCATCAGCTCAACAAGAACAGTTTATAAGATCATGTAAACAAACGCCTCTATTCAAAGTTATAGCACAACCTTTGTTTTAGAGTTTCTAGGATGAAATTCAGAAATATATTAATGGAAGAGATTTTTAAACTAATTTTCAACGTAGGATGGGAAGCCGACAATGGCCCAACAACATTAACGATGAAGGACTCTATGTAACTTCATTTGAGAGGTACTACGCTCAAGAAGATTCGACTCAACACAACCATGAAGACAAATATCGTGAGGATAAACGACTGTGGACCATTGACTGGAATGAACTCGACTCTGAAGAGGACAAAGAAACGTTTCGAAACGTTTACCGTTTTAAAGTTTATACAACAGCTTTGTGTTAACTTAACCATTCAACTAATTATTGATTAGTCAAGTCGAGGTTCAAGGACAGGCGGTTTTCTTAATATCATACAACAATGTTCACCATGAAATAAGATATGCTTCTTTAAGATTTAAAACCTAAATAACTTTATGCTCTGTATAAGTTATATGAGGCCGGAGTGACCCAGTGAGAAATATTCCCTTTTAATACGCTCAAGGCATTGGTTTGGGCACGCTCTAAGCCAAAAAAGCTTCTGAATTACGCGAAGTTGGAAAATCGGAACCAGAGTTGTGAGGAAAAGGTAAAAATGGGGGAACTGTTTGTGGTCAGTGATGGGGGTGCTCTAGCATAGTTATCTCAGGGTATCAGGATCTCAGGGAAATAACTCGACCGGCATTCAGTGGCATCCATAAAACCAGACCAAAAAATCTGAAGTCCTAAGGCTGTCGTGGAGTGGAGTGTGGGGTACCAGAAAACGGAATGAATTCAAGAAGAGCTGGAATCCGCACAACATTTGATGTCGGCTGCTGCAAAAGAAAAATATATCTCATGTATGACTCATATCGCACAGAATGGGTTGAATAGATTGCTCCTAGTGACATTTTCCGGAAAGCCGCAGTTTCGCAACATTTTTCTAGGCTCCTTGGATTAAGCAAGGTTAAACAAGAGCTTTCAAGAAAGATGGGATTAATTACACTGGACGTGCCGATCAACTTATTCCTCAAAATGCTGCTGTGAAATTCTTCAGGTTGTTTAGGAATTTTCTGCAAAATGTAGTAGCATTTTGACCTGTTCGAAAATTTTGGAAAAAAAAGTCTTGAAAAAAGGCACCAGTAGTTGTAGAAGGTTGACTGCCTTGAAAAATAAGACAAATTAAGCCACGGTAGCGATTTCGCCTATAAAAGTCATACATAACCCATTTGTTTTGCTGTTGTATTTCCAACGGCGCTAACATTTACCAGCACACCTTTTGTGCTAAGTTGACAGCTTTCCTTTTGTAATGTTATGCCCGGCGTCGTCAGACAAGTCCTATCCTCCACAAATCATAGTTCAAAAATAAGAAAAACATCAGTGAAACGAGTTTTTCAACAGCTAACTAACGAACTAACTAACGAAACTACGGCTCCTGAATTTTGAGTCTTCCTGCACATCGTACACATGGAATAGAACAGACGATCGCCTATGAGCAGGCTATTACGAATGTTTGCCGCACTTATACATCGAATGCTCTGTTTCTAGAAACTTTTCCAGGCGAAGATAGCGAAGCTAACTAGGAGATAGATATAGATGCAGTGGTTTATTATAGGTAAGAAATTACTGATTGTAAAGAAGCTGGCTGTCCACTGTGTCAACATCCGTCAGCACTCTTCCATGCGGTTGTTTTATACTTTGAAACACTGAATTGATATTGTGAACTAGTGATCGAGTAAGACCACTTTACAATCCACAAATTTTTGTGACTTTTACTAATATATTCTCCATGTCGACTGTTGTAGGATATCCAGAAATCCCAAGGCGCTACATTATGTAGCCATTCATCGTTTAATGATCATCTTCGTCCTCATCAGCACTTGCATACTCATCAGATTCTTCGTGGACTGAGAACGGCAAACATTCCAAATTTCCTCAATATCTTCAGCTTCTTAACGTACACTCATGAAGTTGAAAGGGAAAGAACAATGATATATTGGAAGAAATGGTCTACCTAGAAAAAGCAGAAATATGTAACGGAACAGAGATTCTACTGAATGATATCGAAATCGTCGTCCAGTAATTTAGGCCATTGTGAAACTACTAGTTCTTCCGTGGTTATCGCCGTGAAGCACCACGGATTCCTTCTAGAGCTGCGGATTTCTACACATGTCTACATATCTCATAGAACATTAGCAAGTATATGAACACTGTTGCTGGATTATGGCAATTTTTTGCCGCAGACAAAAGACGGAAAGGCTTCCCAACATTAGTGGCTACCAAAGCGAAACGGTACAGGAAAGACAGCGCGAATAAAACCCAAAAATCTGGGAAAAATCAAAACTAAAGAAACAAAACGAATGCAAGGAACAAAGCGGAAGACTTTGCTGAACCGGCTTTCACTTAACCTCGACATGAGCAATCAATATATTTTTCTGGATTGCTTAGCTTGCACAGAGTTCTTCTACAAATTTCATTCAGATAACCTTTCAGTGTCTTTTCCCTCTTCAGATCCAATGATCTGAATCGGTCCGGAGTTGTTTGGACTCGCATTGTGGATCCTTGTTTTCATATCTGCTCGAACTTCTTGAGTGGAGAACCGCTCGAATGAAGTAACCTCACTCGGCGATGCCTTCTTACAAAAAACGGTTGTTGGTTGATTGTAGACTGATAATAATTCTTTTCCATGCAGACATCGACAATTACATAGTGGAGTGATTTTTGGACGACCGTTTCGGACAGCGAATTATAGTCGATTAATGTGAAGAACTGTGTTAAAAACAGCACGAGCGACATTGTTGTGAAAACATGTGCCGCTGAATGCAAATTGAAAAGAAGATTTATAAAAGAAATCTAATATGGAATTTGAAGGAGAAACAATTTCGCAGTGAAGTGAGCCATGTAAGAAGATAATCCTCTTCTTAATCAGTGAATCAAACAATTCGAAGTGGTTTTGTGGGATATGCGAACCACAATGGTTTCAGACGCTGTGGAATTACCAACCCTTCGTCGTTGGTTCAACTTTGCTCTAAACTAACCAAACCCTCCATCCCTTCACAATCGGTAAATTGATATCCACAAAGGGTGGCGCAACCGTCTTTGTGATGAAGGCCTGATTACGCTTCATGTGGAGCTATCTCAAGATTCGAGGAAAGACCAATTCGTTCAGCATTGAATGAAAACCTCTGATGGACAACGAACCGAATGAAAGAACTGCAAGTATTTGCAATATATGTGGTGTTGGTTAATAGAAATAAACAAAAAAAAATGCAAAAGACAAAATGGTATCGAAAAATGTAAGCAGTTTCTTTCCATTATAGAAAAGGGGAAGGGCGCTTATAGTTAGAGGTGTCTTGATACGTACTCGGTTTCTAGTTCTATCAAGCGCCTCTGAATAACATAGGTCCCATCATAAGGGGTCGGAATTGCCACTAGACTCGTCTAGGAGGAGAAAAACATAGATTTGATAATTCGACGGTAGGTCACCGCAGACCATTGTGTAGAGGCATATATGCATTCAATCACCTCTGTGGTGCTGTAAATCAAAGCCAGTGCGTAGCGTATCCCTCAGGAACTGACCAATCCCCAACATTTTATCTTTTTCATTTCTTATAGAATGGGAATAACGAGAAAAAGAAAATGGAAAGAATCTGCAGAGTCTGACATCAATATTATTGTGCGAACTCTGTGGCGGACGAAAAACTAGAATGTTGCAGTCATATTGTATGATTTATGACTTATGCTGACTAGTTTCGTCTTGTCTGAGCAAGGTCTCGCCACCGAATATTTCTTGGTAAGTGACAAAGTGCGATTTATAACAGGTGTTTACTTCGTCAGTGTAGGATGATTCAAGAGGAGAAGCACTGCAACATTACCATTCAGAAGTTCTCTTGAGAATATGCCAGTAACGCAGCTAACCTCACTGAGCTATTGTTATCTTCTAGTCAAAAATAGCCAGAATTAGGAATATCGTGCCAAGGACGGTGCCGACCTCCGTGTCCGTTGTGCTGGCGTAGACATTTGGGTAGCCGTACATTCAACAAGATGGTGAGAATTTTCTAAGAGCTTGGTCCAACTGCTCAACGATTATTGCTATTAAGAATAACATAGGCCTCTAATATTTATCCTATCTCAGCTGACTAGTCCTCACATCTACTGCGTGGATCCCTGTGCTTCTTTAATTTGATTCGTTTGCTCACATCTATATTCGATGAAAGTGTTCGAATTTTTTATGTGTGTTGGGCTGCAGGTTGAGGATTTTCGCCTTTCTTGTGAATGTCACTGAATTCAGGTCGAGTTGCTTCTGCTTGCTGTTTTTGGATTGGCGTGCTAAAGCCTTCCACGCGCCTTGGAGGGTGTGACCTGAACCCGGAGAAGTCCATTACAATTTTTGGACATAGCAAAGATAAAAGATTTGGTAAACCTAAACCATGCAAAATGCTCGAAAAACAGTAAGTTCTTCCGTGGCTTCGAATGTTTCAATCGTTGTCGAATAAGACCGAGTTCTGGTATAACAGTTTTTATCCAGCACGAAAGCTCGATAGCCAATAGAAAGTTAAATAGAAAGTGTGCCAGTCTGTTGCTTTGTCAGCGGTGATAGGAGATAAGCAATCAATGAGTTACTTGCAAATTAAGCATCTTGGCTTCTTATTTAAGACATTTTTACACGAGCGGATTTTTACATGATCGGTGTGACTTTGTTGAAACCATGCTAATGCCCAAATTTATGGAGTAGACGTGTTAGTGCCAAGCAGGTAATGAAATTTCTTTTTGCTTTGTAACATGGGTTTATTCGTTGAATAAAAAAGACATAAGCGTAGAAAATACTAAATCAGCGTTTATTCCTTCAAGAAGTTGAAGCTGAACGTCATTATTTGTGGGATTTCTCTCGTCAATCTCAATTTTTGACAAACCTAATAGTGCGTTTGCGTATTGAAAAATAAAGACCCAATTCTAACTTCATGTTCGGCCTTGTTGGATGACGCCTAGTTTAGTGCTGGCTACAGACTTGGACAACTCGTCCGCAAACGACACCTAGTGACCTGATAAATCGAGGCCTGGAAGGTTTAAAAACACAGTAAGCTTATTCGAGAGACCTAGTTCTAAAGGTGTACATGGTGCTGCTCACTGCAATGTACTACCTAGAAGTTGTGTATCATTTTCGACTAAGTTAAATAGTCAAAAATTGAATTTTCTACTTTGAATCACGTTACTAAATAAATAATTGAACATTGGTTGACTCGTTATTGGAAGTAATAGTAGAGAAGCCGAGTTGCAAAGCATTATGTGGGACTTTTGTGACTAGATGGATTGAATCCATAAAAACGACGTTCTAATGATAGTCTATATTAGCAGATGTGACTATTAATGAGGTTTGCAAAACAAAAGAGCAAAGACCAAATAAAGTAGAATGATGAGAAACGGCAAGAAACGGCATAGGTGCCTGTATTTTGCTGTGCCCACTCAGTTCTTGTAAGCACGCAGCAAAATTATTGTTCGGCATTCCATGAAGACTTTTACGTCTTTTTATTTCGATTTCATATGCGCAAGACCCTGATTCGATCACCACTCTGGACTAACCAAACCTTTGAGGGTTAATAAATAGCTACCAGACTTATCAGGGATAAATTCCTTTCGATTCCCAAAGGTTGGCCAACGCTTTTAGTGAGAAGCCGGCAACGCCGTAGCACGACAATCACAGGATTTCAGGTAGAATCTATTCCATGAGAATTCAACGGCATTCATAAAGAAGACTAAGAAACCTCAGGTAGCAGCTGAATGCATGCGTAAATAGTTTGAAGACCTTCGCGGATGGGATAAAGCAAGACGAATCGTCTGCAAGAAGTGGCAGGATCTTCACATTGGATGATTTTTGGTCACTAAACGCTTTTTAATATACGTAAACTCATTATAAAAGCTTCTGGATGAATCGTAAAAGTATGCTCAAATTTTTCTGGAGTTGTGAATTTCCCGTGATGTCTTCGAAATTATCATAAACATGATCGATAGAACTAGCTGAGAGACGGTCGAAACGAAAGACCCTCATGGTGTGGTGGTGAACACGTTAGTCCCTGGAAAGGGTGATAGCGCATTCGTTCTCCACCGCAAACACCTGCGGTTCGGAGTTTTGCAAATATCTCAACATCGTTGTGGTTGTCTTCGACATTTAAAATAGAACGCAGTTTCCTAATCAGAGATGAAATCTTTATTGCATGTATTAGAATTCTTCAGAATCCCAGTAAATGTGTAGTAGAACCAAAAAATGTCTAAAGAGCAATTAAAGCATTATTACTAAACGGTGAATAAATAAAGAGGTTTAAAGCAAAGGTGGAGAGACCTGATAAGGAGTTGAGAAATGTAAGGTAAATGATAAGTACAAATGCTAAAGAAACGCGCTCATTATTCAAAATCACGGATTCTTAATATCAGTATAAGATTCTGATATGTGATAACGAAGGTGACATATCTTTACACCACTTAGGCTATTAATAATAACGTATGCTTAGAATCAAGCTAAATTATGTACAGCGGAGATTGCAAACATCATTTCTTATCCGCATTCTCTATGTGAGTCCAGAAAAGAATGCTTTGCCTAACATCTATGAAAAGAATGGCATTCAATATTAATAACAGTTTTTATTGTTTTCAAAACTGACTTTCTATTAACTTTGGCACTAATTAATATTTCGATGTTTCTTGATAAGCACACGCGGAATTCTTTACTGTGCTTTTCGCTAATCCACAAAGCTGACGTCTCGACAAATTTCGCCTTCATCAGAGCCTGTGAGGATGAAGTTAATTGAAATCTATTATCCAAACACCCCCATAACTCCCAGGATCGACTTTCTGTTAACATCGGCATTGGAATATGAATGCGTCGTTTTCTTGTTCAGCAATCTTACAAAATAACACTTACATAATAACACTTACAAAAAGACGAAAAAACTTTTTTTCGTCTTTTTGTAAGTGTTATTGAAGCGTTTGGCCTAGTAGATTGTATATCAGTATACCCTTCCAGGCTCTGAAGAAGGCGATACTGCCGAAACGTCAGCTAGCGTTGTATTGTATTGTTTTTCTATGGAATTAAACGTATGCTGTTTAAGAACCTCGCGATTGCTGAACAAGAAAAAGACGCACCACCATAACTTTAAACGAAAAACTACGAAATCTAGATTTCAATCACATTAGAAGTAAAACAGCTCTTTAACAGTTTTCTCGTTTTCGATGAGTCTTCTATTGACTATTCCACGTGGAGAACAACCGCACAAAGCTCACATGGATTGGTAATGTGCATCTCTCACAATTAAATATCAGGCTGAGGTGTTGTGTGAAATCACAGGTAATGAGGCATTCATGCCAGTTTAGTATCTCAGACGGGTATTTTAAAGTGAGAGGAGCGCATTGTCCATCTACGTGAACTCTGCATGGTTGGTTTTTGCACGGAATACTTAGTAGAAGAGTCATAGAAAGCGGTGAGTGCTCGAGGAATCCCTGTTGCTTCCGCATGGGCTTGAAGTTTTTCTGTTGAGTTTTCGGGTGTTTGGCCAACAAGATTTTTGTTAACTGGACCTTTCCAGATTCTGAAGAAAGCGAAATCCTCCGAAAAATCAGCTTTTGCTGATAAATGAATGGTATACTAACAACATCGTGCGTGCTTATCAAGGAAGCGGAGACGTATAGTAAACAGTATTACTATTAATATTGTTACTAAAATGTCGATGAACAACTATCAAAGATCAACGAGGCAATCAGAACGGCTTTCACTAGCTAACAAGCTATGCATATGACTCTGAAACGAAGGGGTCAAAGGCCTAGTCCTTCTACCACTGTAAATCACCGATCTGACGACGACGGTACTCGTCGTTTACCAGATCGTTTAGGGTCTTTTTTAAACGCCCAACTCCGGATGCTGGTTTTTCGAAAACTGACGATAAATTTTCGATTACTGGAATAGCTGACAAATTAAAAACATCGCAGCTTTATAAAAGCTTTACTGTACCTCATGGGTGCACCATAAAAATCTTTACGGCATTTGGAACGATTTCTTCAATTCGAAATCTGTCTAGAAGTTGAAAATTTTCAGAAAATTGAACACCAGGGTTTCAGAAAATTGAACACCAGGGTTAAATCTTTAGAATTTTCAACGCAAGTGCGGCAGCGCCTGAAATAGATTCTAATGCTTTTTATTTCATTTTTTTATTTCATTTTTTATTTCATTAGAGTTGGCATGAAGTGAGATACATTGACTTAAAATTTAACATGGGTGAAGGACGTTATACGTTAAAAGGATGTGGTGACTCCTCCATGGTAGCTAAAATAATGTACTATAAGAGCACCAGAACGAAAATTGACGACAGCAACGAAATCTTGGTAGCAGACGAGAACCGAAGTTTGGCCACTGGAATTCACGAATACAGACAACCGACAATCATAGGATAGTTTTTTGCAATGGGTGGTAACACACGTACCGTACGAGTTGTATTCGATGTCCTTCGCGTGTCTCCATAGGTCACATTCGACTTTTTTCCTCGCACCTATTGGTTTCAAATAAGAACCGCCTTTCAACAGCATCCACCTGTGGTAATCTCTTGCTTACCTTCGCCACAGTAAGGAGTGAACTTTTAGTAGCTTTAGTAGCTTCTATTTTATCTATTTTCACTACAAAATCAACTATGGTTTCGATTGAATGCAGAGCTTGTTGCGCAATGGATATGAGACCACTGCAATACTAGAGACGTAACCTTTGGTTTGACCCCGTGCTCAAAATAACCAAGCCTTTTATATCTCTGGAGTCGAAAAATTCACACCAGATTTGTCTGCCAGCTTAGAGAGCACTGACAAGTGCATGGGTAGGCAGCAGCAAATCATTATATGGGCCGCATATACATTCACTCATCTTTATGGTGAGATTTAGTACATGGCACATAACGAAGGGGTAGATCAACGCTCAACGTTTTACCATTTTTCCCTAACAGAATACGAGTAACAAGAAAAAGAAGATAGAAAGAATCATTATGAGTGTGAGATCGCTGTGAGTGCGCCCATTAGGTCTGTGGCGTACAAAGAATTGGAACACTACAGTAACATTGTTTTACCACATATGATATAGTTGTAGTGCTATAGCTTCACATGGCTACATATGTTATCTCTGAACCCCGAAAGTTATCGTGTAGGCCAAATATGCATTCGATTCCTTTTGCGATGCAACGAACGAAGCCCAATAATCGGAGCATCCTTAGGCGATTGATCAATCCTGGACTTTTACCCGTCATCTTTTTACCTTTCACTTCTTTCCAAAAATCATAGTAAAGCTACGGTAAACACAAAACCTCGTGGTTTGTGTTAAACATTGTAAACAAAGTCGCTAACCGATTTGTCAAATTATTTAGAGATTACTCGTCCGAAATCCCCACCTCGTGTTGTTGATACCGTCATATTCGGGCCAAACATCGGTTGATTTAGAGTCCTTTAATCGTGGAACACTGAAATAGATAACAAATCGCAACTAATGTGCTGTTTAACAGCGTAAAACCTTGTGAATTTTCAAGGAATAAAAACAAAGTTCACATTTTGCCCCGACATTTCACTTTCACGATCTGCTATTGCCAGTTTGTGCGGAGAGGTGATAAAGTCAATTGAATGGCCTGGTCAATTGATGGAAAATTTGCTTCAGTTGTAAAAATGAGAAGGTGCGTGTTTAGGGTGGAGTTAGATCTAAACTTCCGAGAAAATCCGAGCAATGGAGAATCGTAGCCATGCGTCATCAACAAATTAAACAAATTCAGCCTTAACTGAACGAACGATGGAAAGCAAACCCTGTAGCAGCAAAGGAACTCCAGTACTGGATGACCTTCTTTGACAGCAACTGCTCTGCCTTTGTGTAGCCGGCGGTTTCGTTGTAAATCGGCACTCCAAACACATATTCAATCTCGTAACCATGCATTACGCCGGTCCATTTCGGCCACGGATTAGCACTGAAAAGTTGTTTTTTAATAGCTCAAAAAGCCGACTTTCTATAAACCTCAGCATATATCGTCGATATATTTATTTACATAATATTTTAAGCTGATTTTGCTAAACAGAAAGGTTGTTATAGGTTTTCGTGGTCACTGTCGTTGCTGTTAGTGTTGTTGGTGGATGGCTGACGTTTCGGCGATTTCGCCTTCCTCAGAGCCGTGCTGTTACGAGTTGGATTCCCACGAGTACGAGTCCCACTCGTAACAGTACGGCTCTGAGGAGGGCGAAATCACCGAAACATCAGCCATCGACCAGCAACAACTACAACGACAACGAAAACGAAAACGTAAAGGAACCTCGCATCAGCCCAGCAAGATCAGTTTATAAGTTGTCTTTTATATTTCGTGCTACAAAAACTTGTCAAAAATCACATAAATATGAGTTACGAAGTAGATTGAAGGACAAGAAAAAAAGCAGCAACAAAGTGTCTAAAGAAGAAAAATTGAACCCGCCCTAAATAAGAGTGTAGAGAGAGAGAGTCAAAAAAACCTTCAAAAACGGTAGCTTGGCATAATTTCTTCATGACAACGAGGGACCTCTTCAAAAACGTCTGTTTCCCAGCGTAAGCCCATTTATGTACGATTTTCTTGTACGAGATTTTCTTCAGGACTTTGGCCGCCTATCGAAAATTTTGTAGAAAGTGCGTTTTTGTGTAGAATCTTAGAATTTGGTTCACCACGAAACAGATCTGGCTGTCTAAGCAACTTAGTGTTTCAGCTATACAAGAAGAAAAGCTTTGGAACTAATTTCTTTTAAAAGTTAAGTCACAAATGTTCTGTTTGTTTAACTGTTATCCACTCAATCATAATTTCAGAGAATAAAGACGTATATGAATAGATGGAAACTCAAGTCAGAAATAGTGCCAAGTTAGAAATTAAGAAAAAGAACTTCGACCAATTTCGTTTCAAACAGAAATTCGTCATAATCAAACCTCGAAGGCTGATCGAAGTAATAGATGTAGACACGACCATGGTGGCCGTCATACCGACTGATTTGATCGGCCAGCCAAATGCTATCACAAGTGAAAAAGTAATCGCCTACCATCTGATTAACCTGAATTCAGCTGTTTGTGTAACTTCAACTTCTTCAATGCCGAACTACCGGCATTTTCGGTCAGACTCTGAAGATACTGACGACAAATGCGCACTTCATCTAAAATTATCCATCACGCAGTAAACAATTCCGAGCAACCTGCTTATTTGTGCGCACGGCGCAATGGCAAGAGGTGGCTTGTAATACATGAGTGGAGGCCGATTCGAACCCGTACTCTGGGATCATCAAGCGTTCTATCTCTTGATAGCTTAAAAGTACTCCTCCGGGTGCATATAGGACACAAAAGCACACTGGCGATGACTTTGAAATGAATGTCCGGACTCCAGCACAAGGTTCAAATACATCAGCGCGTAAGACGTTTCAAGCGCTTTGAATAACTTCCAAAAGTCCAAGGATGAATCAGAAAGGCAAAAGCCTCACTATCACACGTAACCTAGCGCCTATTTTCAAACTGACTTTTATTGACCTGAGTGGGTCACACTCGTCCTACGTGAACGATACACAGGTGGTCCTACTCGCAGCAGCACGTAGATTGATTTTTTAACAATTCTCAACTCAGTCTAGATAGCGTTTAACAAATAGGTAAAATGAGCAAAACAGAATTTTCACAAGCGATATAACGTTACCTGTTCAGCGTAGAACTGTGACTTTTTGTTTGGATCGGTGCAGTTCGGATCCGAGTAAACGTGCTTTGCAGCGCTCCTAACCAGCTCAGGTTGAGAGGCAAACGCTCTTTCGATGCAGTCATGAAACTCATTTCGACTTAGTTCCGGCTGCTCGGACTTGTCGAAATAGTTGGCAAGATTGTAGATGTTCCAGAAATTTCCTGCGATACATTTATTACGGAGAAGCATCATACAAACGAGGTTTGCGAAACACGGTGCAGTGAACGGCTCATTCTTTGCTGGCTCAACATTGACCGTTAGCTAGGCTAGTTAAGTTCTCACGTGCTCCCGCCTTAAAGACTGTAATCGTCTGAAAATCAGAAGACGCGGAATTCATGTTTGTAAAGGTCAACTAATGTACATTTTTGACTATGGAGCAAGTAAAAATATCTTAGGCAAAAAATGACTTGTCAAATGAGTGCATATGTTTCCTATTTTTTAAAATGAGTTGGGAGCTCCTCAATATCTTGCTATCCATACAGATCATGTTCACTTGATTATAGGTTATTGGTAAAATCGAGAAAGCACAGTTTCTATATTTGGAGAGCTAACACCATGTAGCGATAGACATGTAGACCACAGCTGAATCCACCTGCTTCTTAGAGAGTTTTCTAGCGTCTCCGAGAAGAGCATCTCAGCGTTTGCCTTCTAAGTGAAAACATAACGGTCTCTTGTGCTCTCTTTATTGGAAAACTGCTTGTTGTATGGTCGTCCACTTTTCAATGCCCTAGCTGCCCTGTTTGAGAAGATTTCGAGCTTATAGACGACAGAAAGCGGACAGATGGTTGGGTAATATTTTAACCACCATTTAGTTCTTATTTTTTTATGACAGGGTAAGAAATGAAATGTTATTACGGGGATTCCGAGATATGCGCAAAATTCGTGATCCCATTCTGGCTCCTAACTCGCGATTTTCCTTACTACAGGCTCACCTGCTATCTGCCACATCAACCAATGATCTTACTTTTGCATTTTTCTCAGCTAGTTTTTTACTCTATGAGGTTATCAGCAATCACTTGCCTACAGAAATAATTTGGTAAACGGAAATCGGCATAAGCACGATTAAGCTGCTTCATATTTTACTCTGGTATGGAAAACGAATGAGCAGTAAATAAGAGTTAAAACATTGATTTCGAATGCAGTTACAGCTCAGTGGGTTCAATGCCAATTTGTGTTCCTTTTCATTTGCGTTAACAGGCGACTGCTGACGCTGTTAGAGTTAAAACCTGGCTAAGATAAATGTAAAGGCCCTCGGTTGGTGCTGTGGATAGCTCATGAGACGCCGGTAAGTATAGTCACAGGCTCGAAACCCACATACAGTCCCGAATGTTGCGCGTGTCGCAGTCTTTGAGAATGCGTGATAGCTTAAAACGTTTTCAAGGTCACCTTCACTGTAGAACTCTGCTTTTTTATCGACGTAGGGCCTCTTATTTTAACAGGTAATGCATGAGAAATCTAAGCCATGTGTTGATGAAGAACAGTGGATAATTATTGAGTCCTATCCTGTTGACTTCGTAGATGGACCTTTTTACATCAGTATTTCCGAGTCCAGCTGCATTTTTGCCTTTAAAATCTTTCACATTTTTACTGTTTTGGAAGCCTTTACGTAGGTTAATAGTTGCTACCTGCTCCTGAGATTAAACCTTCGATTTACATTTGGGTTTCTTAGATCCGTTCTTAGCTCGAGCCGATCGTATTCTACAATGATAATGCCGATAACGGAGTGCGTGTAGCGCAGCGGTCGGAGGCGCACTACAGTACACATGGGGTCGATTCTCACGCTCCACGCTCACCGAACCTTCCATCCCTTCGAGGTCGGCGTATTCCTACGAGGTCTGCCTGGGAAGAGAGCAGGATTAGCTCGATACATAGACCACCGTAATCATTACGTAGGTCATATACGCATTCAATCACCTCCAACGATCGTTAATGAAGTCGAATGCATAGCGCATCCTTAAGATATTGATCAACGCTCATAGCTTTGTACTTTATCCTCATAATGTCGATAACGCTGTTTTTGGGAAAGCTGTTACAAATATGTGAAGAAATCCTTAATCATGACGATTTTAGGATTCGGTTTCCTGAATTTTTGCGACTTTTCTGTGAAAAAGGGAATTCTTCCTGAAATAGGCAGCGTTTGAACTCGCTCAACAATTTCAGAAATTAACGGCATCGGCCACAATTAACGTCATTGAAGGGGGCAGGAAAATAAATATAAGTGATACAACGCTTGAAACGAGTCTGTGTAGCCGTCAAGAATTGTTGACATCCGTAGATTTAAAGAACTGATTCGATTTTGAAGGGAAATCTTCACAAACATGTCTATGATTTAGATCTTTAGCGCCCAACAATTGGAAGGTCTTCATATCCGAAAAAAGTCACCAATTGATGAATTTTCGTAAATGTACGGAGTACTCGAGATTTAGGAAACTTCCCCCTTAATGTTCAACTTTCATTCACTGCCTATTATTTTTTTTTCATGGCAGAGTATTATGTGAAAAACAACCAAAATGATACTGAAATAATTGGGAGCCAAAGTAAAGCCTCAGTGGTATAGTGGGGTAACACGTGAGCCCTCGGAAAGGGTAATCGCAGGCATGGATCTGGCTTGGGTTCAAAGCTTTGCAGATATCTCGGCATCATTGTGATAGTGCTTCTACTTCAGGTGTCATCACAGCAAAATCTCGAACAAACGTTCTTATAAACAAGATGAAATGAAGTCAAAACATCCCTCACCTTCATCATGGTTAATACCGATCATCAAATTCACGTGATGGGCGCACTCTCCGTTCCTTAACGATGTAAATCCATCTTTATGTCGAAAAAAGTTTCGATCTCTAAAACAGCACATTATAAAGAAGTCATAATGGATTCCTTTGTAAAATACTAAGCATAGAAAACAGCTTTTTACGCGCCATCCCTTAAGTAAATGCTGTGCCGAATAAGTTTTTGATTAAGCAACGAAATAAACTGCTAAAAAGTAAATGCATAGGATACAATGCGGTTGGTCCAATTCGCCTCACCATGCATGCACGCATGCATAGCATACAGTTAAATTCGGTCGTTACGTGTTAATTGCCCAATGATGAGACCTGGATACGATGACGAAAGGAAACTCGATGAAGCTGAGATTGAGGTTCCAAATGTTGTCGACTAGAAGCTGAGCTGGAGCAGAACGAAGACACGAAATCATTTCTTTCACCTAAATTTATATTTACCTTCTTTCATGTGGTGGAAATAACTGTACCATGTATGCTTTTATTTATGGATAACTCTTTAAAAGATAGGAGGAAACCTTTCTGCAGCACTATAGTTAGGACCAAACTCTAGTAGAGAAGATCTCGACTTCATACTTCACGATACTAACCGAAAAAAAATCAATTTGAGCAGTGAAACTGAAAGATATGGCTTCGTTCGGCCTACTGATTAAACGAAAATATGTGAAAATATTAACAAGCCAACCCAATAATATCAAATACTTACAACATAATAATTAGTAAAATTATCTTTTCTGTGATATATTGAGGTGCCGCCCACATAATTGGTTAGTTATTGTCTTTCAGCTTAAAACACTACTGAGGAACCTCTGTACTCTGTAAGGAAAACGTTCACGAACTTTCGTCCTATTGCAGCCGACGAGATTTGCCAACTGTTTGCTTTTATCCAGTCCTCTACTTGGGGTATCCATTGACCACTTATTATCCAAGCTTCCAGATTGCAGGATGCCGTTTTTGAATAAACTAAAGTATAAACTCTAACTGTAAATTTGTACAGTTCAGCAGCATATTCGAAAAACTACCGTAGCAAGTGTTTAAAACAATAATTATTTTTCTACTCAGTGGTTACAGTAGACAAACTACCATATCACACTTTGATATGAATTAAAGCCAAGAGGATTCATTGAAAAATTTTCGAGTAATATTTTGCGAAGGAATTTGAGCAACCTTAGTCCATATACAACTTCTCCACATATTTGTCATGAGTGCGAAATCGGTATAGAAAACCCGTGAAATACTGTAACCTTCCACCTGTAGAAGTTTCCAGATATTTCGAATAGACCAGATTTTTATGGAAGAAGGATTAATTGATTACACACATCGTGACACAAATGCCATTGAATAGTGGGGTCAGTCCTGTTAATTGACAGCATGCGAACAGTTATTTCTCCTTCTTAAACATTTGGTCCGAAACGCATAAATGAGAAAATGAATATGTATGAAAAATTAGAGATCGTTTGGGAAATTTCTGGCCTAGCAAACTCCTACACCTAGGAAAATACGGTCATTTCACTGTTATATCCACAAACAGACGATTGTAGTATGACGCTTACTAGATTCTGTGTCTATCTATCAATTTATACAGCTGCTTACTAGTGCTAGATCGTATTGCGGAGTGGTTAGAGGTGAGCTGCAGCAAACACAAGGTTGTTGGCTTTATCCTTCTCTCTAGAGTAACTGGGGGCTCAGTTTTGCGTTCTCTCGAAGTAGGCAATTTGATCAAGACTTATCTGGAAAGATGGAAACACTGACTTAGTACATGTTTGGCTCAGTAAATGATTGCATAGGTCTAAAACGCAATCAGTCTCCTCTACGATGCTTAAGGGATTGACAAATGCCGAACAGTTTTCCCTTGTTATTTATGAATTGATTGGGTCAGATTTATTTACACCCACAGATGGCGGCACTTTAACAACACAGCGCTACTGTCACCTTCGAACTTATCCTTATCTTTTTTGCAGCGATTTACTACAGGTGGATCATTAAATGGAAGCAAAATACATGGCACTCTAGCGGAAATGGATTAACATAATAGTTAACCTTGCTCATAAAAACTAGTGAAATGTCGAGATGAACACTTCAATTACGAAACATGTTTGAAAAATGGAGTAAACAATGGGAAAGTCACGAAAATTTCTCACTTTTCTGATCCAGGAGCTATAAGATGAGCGACGATGCTGGATGCGCCGGCACTCTCTCCAAACAATGTGATCCGGCTCGGATTACCACCGAAGTTGAAGATGTTGTCACGAATCCAGTACAACGCCAGTTGCTGCAATCGTTAATTCTATTCAAAGACAACTTGCAACTTCTTTGCATTTCATCCTGCAAACAACTAATAGCTCATCAAAAATACCATTGCTGGCAAAGAGTTAAGGATTCAAAGATGATCGTTTGCTATTCGCCGAAATACTATTGTGAATGGATAGCTTTGAGAACCTGTTTCTGCATAGGTTCTTTATAGTTCTAGATTTCTCAGTTTTGGAAGAAGGTAATGAGCCATGTAAGCCTAGTAAAAAGGAAGCTTTAGTGATAGTGATAGTCTAATTTTTTCTCTATTAGAAGACACGGTACCAGTCAAGAAAACCATGATGTTCAAAATAACTAGTAAGCTTTTTAGACAACAGAGTGAAGCAAAATGAGGAATTGATGAGAGTTCACGCACGAGACATCTCAGAGCAATTTATTAGCTGACCGAAGCCTGCGTTCTCTCCCTCAGGATTCGAATTCGCCTCTACTCATCACGAAAGTCGAACAAAGCTAGTTTTCGGACAGTTCGACTATGTAAACCGTTCAGTCGTGAAATTCCACTAAATCTCGATTACTTGGGTAGGAAATCCCTTAAGGAATTCCAAAACCTATTTCGGATTGTTTTTTAGGCGACCATTGTCATCAATGGAATCTAATTATTGAGCTTTCGAAAGCCTTCTACTTTGAGTAATGTTGAGTGGTAAATTATTGGAAATTTTTTTATTAAAGTTTTCAGACGAATAATCTCTAGGGTTTTCGCCAAAAGGGCTTCAATATGTTAATGTTAAAATTATCAGGCTAATTGTGCGGTTACAGAGAGTTAACGGAAAAAAGTATATTGCTTATTAATAGAACTAGTTCAGACCCCTCGAATTGATAGAAGATAACTGACCTGATCGAGCATTCCGACGTTACCGGGCGCCTCATCGTCGTCCATGAAGAGGTATCCAAACGGACCAACTCGGTAATTGACATTAACTACTATTACATTACCCAGCAATGCTAAGGCCTTAACAGTTATGCAGATTTACGAAGTCTATGAATCTGAACTGAAGCTTTCATAGAATTGCACCTTTCCATCATAGAGAATCAACGACGGACTTCCAGAGTAGTAACCGCCACCGAAGAGCCACACCATGACGGTGAGATTGCTGAACGTAAGGAAATGCTTAAGCTCTTCATTGGTTTCTGATTGCACTCAAAAATTAACGAACTTTGAAGATAGCAAGTCAGAAAACGGTCGAGTAGTTTTCATATTCAACCTACAAAATTCGCTGTAAGACTTACTATGCTTCTCCTGGAGTCCAAATGTTAAGATAAAGGCAATCTTCACTGACAGGAGTGTTGTGATTCCACATTTCTGATCCCCAGAACGACGTATTATACATGTCTCGCCCCTTCAATTTGGAATTCTGCGATCGATGAATAAGTAAGTTCTTTAGTAAAGTGGGAGACTGATAAAAAACAAGCAAATTTTCATAAAAAAACCAAGCACAGTGGGTTGGATTTTACGCTACTGTTCTTCGCATTGTACGCCTAAGCGAGCCTGTTGCTTCCTTTCCTTTCGACTTACTTACTTACTTGGTAACATGCTGGCGACAGTGTATTTGCTACGATCGTCTCATTCCACGGTTTTTTTGGTTTTGGCGGTCGAAATCGCTGCTGTCCAATGGGTGGTTCGGCGTAGGGAACACTAAAAAGGGCTACGGATAATCCGTTATTTATGAATACAAAACCGTTTGATCAGGGCCGCATTCAAGAATTACCTCAAAAAAGATCGCACCCTTTTGTAGAGAAATATTGACTCTTGTCCTGTGATCTTTCCAAGACGAGTTTCCACTTCAACTGGTATGTGATTCTCGTGAGAAGATCTCTGAAATATTCAGTGCTACCTGAGCTTTCGTGAGCAATAACGATAAGGTTACAATTATATTTGAAAACGCTTGGTGAACACATTCAGCCGATGAAGCTTTCGACAGTTTTCTATGTTTTCTCATGATGAATTAAAAATATCGGCATTATGAATCCAGCGAACTAATGAGATGCTAACTCAAATAGATACGATACTTGAACTCGCAACACCTTAGTAATGGGTGTATAAAATTACCTAGTATAACTACCAAAAAAGGGATGGATAGTACAGTGGTAGTAATGTTAGTTATCACGAGCACGGTGCTAGTTCGATTCCGCTCAGGGCCAACCAAACCTCTCATCCCTCCGGGGTCGAGAAATTGGTACCGGACTTTTCGGAGAAAAATTACTCCCTGCAATCCAGTTCGAAACGCTCAAACCCGGTTATCTCAGGAATGCACGAAGAATTTCTCGACCAGCATTCTACGATGTTCGAGATGAAATGAAAAAACCTCGAGCAGCAACCGAAGCCACACGTAAAAGCTGGAAGATCTTCGTGGGCAATGGATGTGAGGAAACGAATTGAATGTGGGAAGTGCTCGGCTCCGCACAGTAGACGTGAAGAGGGATCAAATAAAATAAATAAAAAAGCAAAAATTTTACCTGCAAAAATAAGCTGCAAATGTAGACACGCAAAAGTTTTGCTAACATCGTAGTGAAAAGAACTCGAAAGCACTGAAACAAGTGAATAATATCTTTCAGCAAAAACTGAAAAGAAAATAATGGTACCAATTACAGGTGAGTAGTTGAAACCTAGAAGTTAGTAATGGGAAAGAACACTAGAACGAAAACTTCTTCACCGTTGAAATAGAAAACTCAGGTAGTTGGAATCGATAGACCATGTGGAATAGGGTGCGACGAGCAGAAGCTAGGGTGTAATCACAACGAGAAGCGTTTGAATGCTTTCATAGAAGGCGTAACCCTATGACGCTGGCAAATAAACATGTAAAATCAAAAATCACAAAGATAAAGCTTTGATGTGGTGGTCAGTTGGTCAATCACAATGGTAAGGAACTTTAAGAAACGTGGTGATGTAAAACAGCGCGACTGCTTGATAAGGCGATTAATAGCAAAGTGTATGTCACATCTTAAAAAATATCCAGAAATTCTGAGAGATATAGAAAATGATATTAGGGTGTGTAAAAATTTTTCTCCCATCAAAAGTCTCGTTATGATTAGTCTATCTCTTCCATTTTTCCGTTCATCTCATTTTGCTTACTTCCTGTTGATATACTCACTTCGATAGAAGTTAAGTTGTCGTCAAAAAAACACAACCAAAAACAATCGACTTGGCGCCATCACAATTTCCATTTGAATAGTGTTTTGCTGATGAGACGAGATTTTTTCCCTGGAGCCCGAGAATAGCTGGCAATGCAAGAGCACTCCTACATAGTCACCACTGGCAAGCGCCAGCTGACCTTCGTGGATCGGAGGGAATTATGCTGTCCTACGAATGGATTTTGTCAAGCGTGACGGCGATTCCTGATTACTCTTAGTTGTGTTCTCGTATGCAAATATCGGACACCTCGTCTGTGGTGATTCTGCCAAGCGAACTACTGGCCAACGTTCGGCAAAACATTGCAGTTCAACACCAAACAATTCCACTAGAAACAGGGAACGTGATAAATCCAACCGAGATTGCTTTGTTGACTTAAACAAAGAAAGACTTCTTCTATGTAAATTCATGTCGGCGCTTTAGTACACTTTGTTGAAACAGCTATCTTGCATTTAAGAAAAAAGCAGAGAGAACTGCTGTAGGAGGACGAAGGAGAATTAGATCGAAACCTCTAGGATGGAATCGGTGAAGAACATAATTCACACTTCCATAGAACTTCTAAATCCAATTCAATTTGTTCTCCAAAGAAATTTAAGTTGAAAGCAGTATTTCTGGTAGATGGAATAAGAACAAGCTAAAAGGAAAAGTGGTTCAAGTTTCATTCCCCAGCTTCATCAGATCTGTCCATTAACCACGTTGAAAATAAAGCTATCGGATTCAGACGTAAGAAACTTTACCGCCAGAAGTTTTTATGCTGTGTGGGGCATTCAACCAAGAATGCACCACACCATAATAGAATAAAAAGAAAAAAGGAAAGGAAAAGGCTGAGAATTTTCGTTCTTATTTTCTTGCAGAATTAAACGAATCCAACCGCAGTAATTCGAGATAATTTCAAAATTTAGATCCTACATAAGATCGAGCCACGATTTCTTTTTCCGAGGGCCCACGTACGGAACCACTAAGGAGCTCGTTCTGCCTTCTTCTCAGCCGGTCTTTTTACTCTCGCGGTGGCATCAGCGATCACCCGCCAACGGAAATGATCTGGAAAGCACAAACCGGCAATAAACCCAGTTCAACCGTTAGAGTAAAAAGACTGACTGGGAGAAAGGTAGAACGAGGGTCTCAGTTATGCCGTGTGTAACATGTGATCACCCCGAAAGGGTAATCGCGGCTCGTTCTGGGCTGGTGTCCAAGTTTTGTAAATATCTCAGCATCATTTTGGCTATATTTCACATAATATCCTGCCTTAAGAAAAGTCCAGTAGATAAAATTTATACAAAGATGATCTCATTTAGAATATTATGGCTGCTTTCAGCAAACGTGATCACTGTAGTAGGTCAGACAGAAAACTCGCAAAAGTGAGAAACTTCGATGGGAAAGCAAGAAGTGTGTGACTTTTTGGTTTTGATCAAAATGTAAAAGTAAATCGTCAACTGATATTATTTATTAGAAATCGTATAGGCACAAAGAATAGCAGAACGTTCGTAAAACACTTGCTTAGGAATGCTTACCACAAACTACCGCTATGGAAGAAGCTCAGCAATTTTCTTTATGCTTATGATTGATACTGAAATCTACGTGGATTTAATGGCTGCAAAGACCTGACTAAGAAATTTTTGTTAAGTCGGAAAAGTACGACTCTCAGTAATAAAGTGCGACATCATAATGGCCCAGCGAGATCTTCAATGAGAGGGAATTATCTAGTGTGGGAATTTCGTTGTTCAGGAGAGAGCCAGAGCTGAGTATAGCACGCATCATCCCATCCATTCGTCCAACCCACATTCACCACACAGGCATTTTTGTTTCTAAATATTTATACTCGAGAGTTTTCGCTTTTTCGTGGCACCAGTACGAAAAGATTTTTTTCTCGAAATCCTACGTCGAGTTCAGTTCCGTGTAATGGGGCATTTCAGCATCACTGCATGAGCAGAATCCCAAGATGTTTTGAGAATTTCGAGATGAGCTTGTCATACAGATCGAATGTAAAGAGAACCGACGTTTTGAATTTTGTAATCTCGAAGTGAGCAAGGTCATCACAATCACCGACTGAAGTGCAACCATTACGAATCGCTTAGTTGGGCATCGAATTTCCTCTAAGAAGTAATTCTAGGGCGCGACAGGACTAACTCTGTTTTCGTGAAAGCGGTGCAAAGCCACTGTTTCTGATCGAGTTAACTGATCGGTGGAAGCTATCTACACATTTCATTACAAGACAGCTACTATTCACATAAACTAGGCAGTTCCATCGCTCTGGGTGTGTGTTAAAAAGTATATAGATACCTGTTACGGTGATGATCAAAATGAAACAATCTCAGTTTTCAGTTGCGATCCTCTCTTTAAGTTGCTTCTTTTGCTCGCTTTGCTTTTCCCCTTTTTATATTCAGCTAATCGAACCGTTTCTGACAAGAACGGCTGTGGATCCTACAGCTGGATTCAAAATGCTGTCAAAATTCGAAGTGCTGGAGGAAAATTGGTATTCGAGTCTTCCTACCATGATAAATAACACCATCTCTAAGAAAAGAGTCTCCGCTTCGGTTTATATTTCCTTGATAAGCTGACCAATGTTTCTCAACAAAAGCATAAATGATTGATTTTGCTTAAGAGATGAGAAAACAATTCCTTCGTAAATTGTCATCATCCAACCACAACGATGATGAGATATTTGCGCAACTCAGAGTCCAGCCCAGACTACACCGCCGAGACCCTTGCCTTGCCTCTCTACATAAAATAATTATTATAATCAGCGGGCAACACGTGAGTACTAGGAAAGGGTAGTCGCAGGTTCGAATCTTGCCTTGGGTCTGAGCTTTGCAAATATCTAACCATCACTGGAGTTGCCTTTCAGATGATACTCTGCATTGAAAAAATATTATAGCATAAATAAAAAGTTGTCATCATCATTGTCATCATCCAGTTCTCGTTATAGAGTACACGTTGTGTGCTCAGAGAAATTCTGCCAAGTACGACAGATCACCAAAACAATTGATGTTCTTTTGCATACTAGAATAATAATGGGCAGTAATATACCATTTGACTTGTAACCGATGAGAACCGATGACTTTTTGGTCACATTCTATTTTCATTGCAGCCCAACGGTTTTCTGGATTAGGAATTGTGCATTCAAGATGCGTCAGGAAGACCTTAAACGTTTTCTCTGGAATTCTTTACTAGGCACTAAGAATCATAGCGTTTTCATTTGTTAGATGAGATCTCTTCCGTTCAAATTTATAAAATTGAGTCGTTTGGTAAGTGATCTTCTTGAGTGTTAAAAGGATAAGGGATACAGCTCTCGGAATTGATCTGTCTCTGAGGGATGCGCCATGCATTCGACTTCATTAAATAGGTAATTGAATGCATATTTGGCCTTCACAGTAACTCGTGGTAGTCTACCGATGTATCGAGTCAATGCTGCTATCCTCTTAGACAAGTATGGTAGCAATTTGCCGACTCCGGAGGTATGGTGGGCCTGGGTACGGGAATCTACCCCGTGTTCATTGCAAGGCGCGTTCGACCACTGCGCCACATGCGCCTCTCTTGCATGTTATGATATGTAATTTGCTTCAAATAGTTGAAAGAACTAGCATAAAAAAACACGAGCTAATCTTATCTCTGTGGATTCAGTTAAACAAATAAGTGTTCGGGTGAGTGAAGAAATTGATGGCAAGTACAGCTGTAGACATGGCTTTAATAAGGTCGCGAAGTGAAGGTACATCAATGAAAAGCACCAATGGACAAGAAAGTCACATTAGGAAAGCAGGACCAAACCATGCATTTTTTCAAAAAAAAACATGTTAGAAAAATAAAACAAATGTGATGAAACGGAAACGGAATTCGCTAGCATTTATACCTACCGACTGCAGGAATGAAGAAAAGGTAATGAGAGAGCTGCAATGATGACGATCTCATCTGCACATCCATCGAAAATTTTGCTCACATAAGAAAATAAAAAAGAGCTTGAAGAGATTGGAAATTGTTCAACATTCTCGTTTCTAATAATTCTTTTTTCAATCTGGAATGAAGAGAGAAGAAAATTTTTCCTAAGAAATATACCAGACGACTCGAGATCAGAAATGGGTACTTAGAACTGGAAAAAATGCTTAAAAATTGAAGAAGAAGGAAAGCCAAGCTGTCAAACTACATTTGGAATGTCAAAGTAATTTTAAAAAAGACGGCACTAACGATTATGTATACTAATCGTTTAGTTGAAACTGATATTGTTTCTGGATGAGTACCGCTCAGTGCCTACGCCTTCACTAGTTAGCCATAGTCCTAAGGAGTGGAAGGATACGGTAGGTGTCAAACGCAGCGATTAGATGGAGTAGCTCATAAGTGGCACGCATTCAATGCGAATTGTCCGTCGTCACGATGACTAAGAAGAATCGTGGAGACTAGACAGGCGAAAATTGGCACGGCATAAAAGGGACATCGAAAATCAAGCAATAACTACAGAAACAAAGATCATTCAGCAAAATGGATCTATTCTCGGAAGCCTAAGCAAACAGCGATTTAACGTCGACGATAAAACCATGCGAAAAAAATCTAGAGTGTGGAGTGTGTGATCTCATGCCCTCGTATTGCAGTTTGAAGCCGTTCCTGGGTTTTGAAACACTGAGTAGGTATATAACACCAAAAGAGTCTGCCATGCTGAGAAGTTACGCATGACAGGCCATTCAACTATTCAATGAAGTACAAAGACTATGGTGGTGAAACAGTGCAGTATTTATTTTCAGTAGATAAAGCGACTTTACGGGTGTCACGCTCTGCCGATCCCTGCACTTTCTACACCCGGCTCGCTTACTCACACCTACCTTCTACGATGGTCGCTGAACTCTTTTGAATGCAAGAGTTCGACCTCTGCTTAAGGTTTTCTTTCGCCTGTGCCACGAATGCCATTGGATCATTGACGAGTTAATTCTCCTTGGAACCCATGGAGATTGGGGAAGGCGATTTTTGTTCTGGACCGGTTTGATACCAATTTTTCAATCCCAGAAGAATGACAGGCTTGTTGGTACCAGGTAGGGTTGAAGTAGCACCTAGGAAGATTTGGACGTCTGCGTAATGAACAGGATCGCTATCAATGAGCTAGTCACTTCCTTAACATCATAATACCAATAAAAACGTGCCAAGATGAAATTCCTTTGTGGTCTATTTAAAAAATAAATGACTCTATTCTAGATTTCCTGTTCCACAAACGAAGCAACCTGCAAAAAAAGAAAATGAGAGATCAATACTGAAGCGAGAAGAAGAAGAAAAGCGTCTCATAATTTCCGGCACTGTCATTAAGTTTTCTTCCGAAGAAAAATGACTCTTTTTATTAAGAAAACGGAACACAAATGGTGTGACAACTACGTGGACTTCGGTCTCACATTTCCCCAATCCACATTTCAATATGACATTTTCGGGAGCTATCCTGAACAGTTCCACAATTTTCTCTCGCCGAACAACATTATTTATCACAATCTTAACCTTTCTATTTGTTGCCTATTTTTTAATGGAATTTTAAGTAAAAAGAATAGGCAACAAATAAAAAGGTTTAGGTTGTGATTGTAACTATAGCCTCAGCTTAACTGGGTTCAATGCCGATTTGGGCTTCCCAAATCAATCCCGCTGATGGGTGATTGCTGATGGCAGAGATTGATAGAACTAGCTGAGAGACAGGTGAAACGAAGGACCGGCATGGTGTGGTGGTGAACGCGTTACTCCCCGGAAAGGACAAAAGTGCGTTCGTTCCCCACCGTAGGCACCTGCGGTCCGGAGTTTTGCAAATATCTCAGCATTATAGAAATTATTTACTACGTCAAAGATGCTTCAATAAAAATAAGGACACCTAGGCTCATTGTTGTCTAAAAGCCAGGACAAAAGGTGGTGAAGTGGGTAGTAACCCTTTTTTTATCCAATGTTCCCGTAAACGTGCTCGAGTTTTGAAGAACCAAGTGAGTTGTTGATCGCAGTGACATAAACGTCATAAGAAATCCTAACGCGTTGTCACCGTGAATTGTATTAAAAGAAGCATAAGAAGACCAAGACTAACTGCGAAGTAAAATTGTAAGCTCGATTTTTCAATGGTAAAATGATGTTTCTAACTGAGTTAAGAAGCGAAGAACAGAAGACGAATATATCTAACCACATCGTATCATTCACTTTCAAAAGTGAACTGAGATTTTCACATCTTTGACGTCGGTCTATCGTAAGCTGACAAGTCTTTTGAGAAATTTAATATCGCGTGTTTCAACGGCTTTCATTAGTTTGTTATACCACAATAAAAATTCTGCTACATCATTGTGAAACTGATTTAGTGATGCATCAGCGTAAAAATGAGTTTGATACTTGTAGCTTTGTCTTTCTCTCAACCAGCTTTTTAGTCTATCGATTCTATCAACAATTACTCGTCAACGGAAAAGATAGAGTGGAAAACTGGTTGAAGGAAGGCAAAGTAAGATCTCGGCTGGTGAGGTTGATTACACGTAAGCCCTCAATAAAGGTGTTAGCGGATTGGAACCACAGCTGAGGATCCGAGTTTTGTTCGCACCTCGTTACCTCTGCGAACGTGGCTCTTCAAACGAAAGTTAAGATTTGCAACTTTACTGTTTTACATTTACACAGACGTACCACTACCATCCAAATACACTACAACTGAAAACTTTGACTTGAAAAAGTATGTGTCCCTGCGTAGTCTCTTAGGTTAGACAACAAGCTATTTTTTGAGTGTGTTTGAGATATTTTTTGTCATTTGAAGGGTGATTTCCGAAACAATGTTAAAAAACAATTAGGCCCTGTGAAGAAGAGATTTTGAAAAATCAAATAGCCATGGGGTATACATAAAATGGCTCACAAATATTACATCAGGTTGGCTTAATCCCACGATAGGGCCAATCAGACTTTTCATCTCTTTGGGATAAGTGGATTAGTATCGGATATGCCTAAAATAATAAAAAAAAACTAACTCAGTATATCGGTAAACCTCCACAAGTGGCTATCTAGGTTGGATGTATATCCACTTCGCCTGCTATGAACAGTCGAATGCATGACACACACCTTCGGGAGTGGTTAAGGCCGAACAATAGCGTCTTTCATACGAGCACTTAGCTTGTGGTGGTAAGTATCATGAGGATTCAACTCTACTTAAAAAAGGTGTCTTGAGATCCAGAAACTGTTTGAACAAAGACGGCATTGCAATATTAGAGCAAACAGCAGAGAGCGAATAAGCTGTGGTTCTAAAAATTGCGGCACGTAGAACGAAATGACAAAATTTACCCCACTTTTCATTAAAGGGCCGAAAATGCTCTTACAAGCACGCATCATAGTTTAGGTGACTAAGATAATGTAAACAATTAGCTTCTTTAGACCTCCGAAGCTGTCGGGAAGCATCGGCAATGTGGGCACATTGTTCTAGTGAAAGCGGTAAATAAACAAATACACTCAAGAAACAATTAAGGAAGTGCTGGTGATTTTGGAAAATAAAGCACCTTTTGGAAGGACGAAAATTTCAGCGCAAATTGGGAGAAACAGCAGCGAACTTGTAACAGTACAGTTAAAGATTGCCAGGAAACGTGAGTAGAAACTAGACCAGTCTATTACCTATTGAATAACACCAGTTTTAAAAGCTTATAACTCAAAAATATTTTCAATGGGAAAAAAATTTATTCATGAACTACAAGAAGCATACAGCACATGTGCGACCGTGGTGTGGCTTTCCACAATTCAAAATTACACTTGTAATAGACTGACGAGATAGGCTTTTCCAAAGAATTCTGGAAAGGACCTCTGCGTGACGAGAATAAATGTGGAGAACATTGTCATTCAAACTTGGAATCGTTCAGGTATCATAAATCGTTCTACAATGCGTAGAGAGAAAAGAGCACCAAACGATGTCTCTCTGGAAACTTTTTCACTGATGGCATTGGTAATGGAGTAGAAGAAATCGACAGCTATCAGTACAATAAAAAAGAAGTACAAGGAAAAAGAATAAACGTTATTTAACTTGTGTAAACACGATGGGGAGGCGATGAAAAATACGAATGAATATGGCTCTACACCTGAAACACCTTCACCTAGCTAATTTCCGTATGTGTTGTGCGTGAAAATTGTTGGCGATGTAACCCAAAAATGTTAGCGCATTGTTGTTAGGACGGAATTTGCTTTTCCAATTAGCTTCCAGAGCAGATATTGGAAGTAGAGGCGCTCGAATAATGCGAGCCGACAGCGACGTGGGGGCACTCTACCACACTCGATGTCTCGGTCTCTGTGGAACACCTCTTCCTACTTTTCAGAGATTAGTTCTCAAATTTCTACAGCTCAGCTCGCATCCTGCTCTTATTTCTTCTCTATAAATTCACTTTCAGGTCTTTTCTGGCTCTTAGACAGTTTCGCACTTTCAGATGTTTTTGTGAATTTTCCGTCAAGTTTTTTCTCCATTGCTCCACCTTGTTTCACTATAGCTCCTTATATCTTCCTTTCATTCATACACTCATCCAGTTGTTGTAATTATGTTTCATTCTCACACTATACAACTTGTCAGAGCATACTTCGTGCTTTTTGGAAATAGGCACTTTTGATACATACATTTTATAGCAATATATATGTATATTCAAATAGCCACCCTAGGGCACATTTTTCAAAAATCGTGGACTTATCAACTCAGCTGAAAATACGATAAAATGTGAGAATGAAGGATAGAAATGGACGATATGTGGGACAAATATTATGTTTAACTTTTTATCTGCTGCCCATTACGCAGAGTATTATGTGGAACACAGCCACAGTCGCGATGAGATATTTGCAAAACTTGGACTCCAGGCCAGATTGGAACCGATTAACCTTTCTAGGGGCTCATGTGTTACCCAAAGCAAAGTAAGGACCTCGAAGATGCAGTGGCTAACATGAGAGCCTCCAAAAAGCGTAATAGGGCACTCTAATCTGGTCTAGGGTCACTGTTTTGTAAATATTATGTTCTGCTGCTTGAAAAGCTTCATAGGTTTAGAGAATTCAAACGCATAGGAAACTGCCGAAGTAATCCTTTCTCAGGAAAGGTGCTCGTAAATGGGATGGAACACATAAAATTTGTAGGAGAATATACGGGACAAGAAAGGTTAAATAATGCTATTCTATTTAAGTTATGTTTCTTTCACCATCCTCTCCACCACTGATTTTTCGTAGTTGGGAGATTCTTCTGAGTGTTAAACTGCGATGTACAATTGCTACTGAGAAATTGCTTTCTATCTAGACAACCAGCTGTTATGTAAAAACCCAACCATACCTACCTAACAGTCAAAAATAGTAGATATAAAAGGCCTTATACCAAGAATGTAGAGCAATTCATATCACCAGGACCTGTGCATCCCCTACTGGGCACCTATGGCTCCCAGTTGAAGCGAATAGAAACTGAGGATTGTATGAGCAAGTTTACGAATAACGCGATTATAGGTCAATAGTGTTGGTCATGCAATTTTGCCGTGGAAAATAGAAAGAAAGAGGAGATGAGAAAAATCTAGTAACTCAAATAAAAGTGTCACTCGGAAAAGAATGTCTGTTGTGCTGACGAAAGAGAAGAAGCCATTTCAAAGACTAACAGACCAGTGTCAAATATTAACCATTTCCAGAAAGCGGTTGATGAGTGATAGATGTCTGTGAAATCCTGTTTCAAGATGTTTTCCTCGACCTGATTAGTGTAAGAACCAGAAATCGTCCAAACATAAGAAAAGAAAGGAGATGGTTGCGAAGAAATGATAGAAGAGATCATGAAAAAGGGTCCAATGAGCTCAGACAACCATCGCATTTTGAGGACAACTCATCAAATCATTGAAATCTGATCCTGAGTTAAATAGGCACTAAAGGAGAACACTTTCATAAAAGAGTTCAGATCAATGCTATTTCCTATGGTTAGATTTTTTTTAAGGTTTAGTCCATTCAAGAGAAACAATGATCTTTACGAAAGTGTGGCCAGTTTCCGAAGCCTATTTGGCTTCTATTGCAGTAGGTTCGAAAGCACTGGTAATGGCTTAGTCTTTTTTTCTGCTACAATCAATTCATCTAATCACTTAGATTTCCGAAGATTCTTTGTCGCTAAGAAAATCACAATTGGCGACCCTCCTGTTTTTAACAGTTATGTGAATAATTAATAAGTGCTGGTGATAGTCTATCAGTGTGTGTATTGAGGTATAAAAAATTTAATTGTTGAAAAGCAAACGTCTTGAAGGTGTCATGAAACCAAGCATAACACAGGCGTGAAGATCTTCACTGATCGAGATCAGAAAACGATGGAGCACCTCCAAAGGCCCATTTTACCGACATGAAGTTTACGTCAAAAAAAGATTCTCAACTTTGGTTGGTGTTTCGACACCTTTTACCTTTTCCAATTGATACCAAAAGCCGTGAATACAGCAGGAAATCACTTCAGTGCAGAACAATGGCCTATAACCAGAAAGGATTTGTGACGGATTGATACCAGGAAGTAGGAAGGAATAGTTTTGATGGCCACAAAATTGATCGGTCAAATTCTAAAGCAGATGCGCATCGAGAAGAACACAAGCACTCAGCTTAGCAGAAACAGCTCTCTATTAACTGATTGGTTTTGGCTTGGAATGCCGTCACCAAACGAACTCAGAGCACCAATAGACGAGGCGGAGGACGCTATAATGAGTGCATCGAAAGCTCCCAAGAGCGTGAGTTTTCCGATTTACCAGAGCCTAAAGCAAGTGATTCGTTAGACGATGATACAGAATGGACCAAGAAAAAGACTCGGTAAGTGAATAACTTGGTCGACGAGCATCGATCGTTTCAGAGAAATTATTTGAACGTTGGTGGTAACACCGGTTGATGCTAATCCATTTATTTGCCCCATTACAATGCCACTAAAGATTGCAGTGTGGTCTATTTTCGATAGAATGTTCAATTACGCATAAAAACTCATCAATAAAGGTGGATATAATCTTACTGAGGCGTGTGTGGCAGCAGCTTTAAGAGTTGGCCTGCAGTACATTCATGGTTTATTGTTTAATCTTGTGCCCAGACAAACTACGTCCTCAATCGCTCCGTGAACGTCAAACCAGTAACGAGGTTGCCTGGGAGGATAGCAGCACTGACTTGTTACATCGACAAGCCATCACAAATAATTATATAGGACAGATATGCATTGATTCGCCTCTAGTGGTCGTTGGTGAAGTCGACTGAATAGCACATCCGTTAAAGGTTGATCAACGCCGAACGATTTATCCATATTCATTTGCTGATCTGTTCCATGTTGAGCGACGAAGTATAAAGCTGGTATCCTGTTTAGGATGTATAAAAGATGAGTCTGTCTTTTCAGAAAATTGAGAATGCCGCAAATGAATCCGTAATAATGTTTATATTTTTGTAAAGCTTATGTATGGGGAGACTACGAAGCCTGAACAACTCCAACACCGGTACACCGATACGTTTAATAGGCCTTCGTGGATTCAAATCATTGGTTGGATGCACACGAGCTTCTAACTAATCAGCACTTCGCATTTATAAGTTGTTCACAACCTATTCTTTTCAGTTCTTTTACTTTGTTGAGTTAACTAAGTATTGCTTCATTGACAATTCCTATTAAAATGATGTTGTCCGGGAAAGAAAGACTGAAGAAGTGTTTCCGCCAGTTCAGATAACCCTCACGTTTAAGACAAATATGGACGCATTTTCGTGTTCAGTTTACAAAGAGTTTGGAGTGTGTTCTGCCGTTATTGCTTTTCTTTTGACAAAACCATGAGCTCTCCGACACGCGATTCAGTTGTAATGCAGTTAGTTGATTTGAGTCCTTGTTTGAGGAAACGGACGAGGGAAGAGGCCCTCCTTGGTTTCTTGCCATCACCTTCATACACTCTGCTCTCTGCTCGCAAATGAGTTTATTAATATAGAGAATATGCTAGGGGCAAAGCAAGTCTATTTATTCCAACACGTTAAAATGCTATTTTCCTGAGTCGATCAACCAATAATGCCACACTGGATTCAGCAACGTTCAATAATTTATAGTTGACGACTCCATTCGCCGATTATGAAAAGGTCGACTTAAATGTCTTACTAGATGCAACAGAATCCATTTCTTGCCTCATGTCATAGTTCATTCTGGAGCCGTTTTGTTCTTACTATGAAAAAACGCTGTTCTCATTATGAAAAAGTCCTGTTCTTGCTTTGAAAAAACAAGTCCAGATTTCATTACACCTCGTTTAACGGCTCAAACCTCAACATAGCGAACTTCATAACGGTGCCTCCTTTACTTTTAGACCAACCCATTTGCTGAGTTGTTTCCTCTTTAATTTGGATGAACTCCGTTCAAGAACTCTTGTCTTGCTAAAGGTTGATTGCTTTAAGCAAATGATAGCGACTGTCGATGAGAGCAGGAGGTCGCCAAGGATATTACTGTAGCATGGAACTTTCCAAATGCACGTTATATATCGAGATTCCTTTGCTCACAATACCAAAAGGACAATAATTGAACAGATGAAACGGAAGTATTTCGTTTACTGTCTAGAAATAGTGAACATGTAGCTGAATGGTAATGAATTCGTTCATTAAGTGAACGGCACAGCCTATGCAGGCTCTGCTTCTACGACATTCTTGATCTATCGAGTCTTTCGAGAGTCTGGGGTCCGGAAGTTGATGGCAGCCCTGTCTAGGACTAGCTCGCTTCTTCTAATTCACGTGGACCTCCGTAGCATGGCTATCTCAGGAGTGGAGGGAGAACCGACTTGATCAACACTCAACGACAATCATGATGGAGGCGGAGAATCCTCAAGCAGCCGAACTCACACGGAGAAAAAATACGGTGATCTTCGTGGATGGTTGATGCGAAGCAACGAATCAAATACAAAATGTTTCGAGATTAGCATTATGTGATACATATAACGTCGGGCCATGTATTAAGATTAATCACTGATGTATTTAATGCTTACGAACTACCTGGTTGAGTTGACGTGAGTTTGGTATCAGTTGTCGTTCTTGTCGTTGCTGTGGTTCGATGGCTGACATTTCGGCGGCTTTGCCTTTTTCGGAGCCTGGATATATATTGCGTAATAGTAGCCCTGTAATTCCGTAAACTATCTATAAGACTAATCAAGATCTATTGTATAAATAAAAGCCACTTTGTTAAAAAGCTACCACCGTTTTCAGGTGTGAGATCATCTGTGTGTTGTTCACGAGGGATGACGACTGAGGCCCACTCAAATCAGTACCTTGTCAATTTTCAAGCCACCTAGATATTCTTTCATTTTTAACCATCGTTTAATGTATTCCTTTCGTTTGCTTTTGATCTATCTTCAATTTATTGATATAAGTGGGTTTGATTTGCTATCCCACGTGAACAGTACCTTTCTTGGTGGTTCCGCACATTACAAAACGGAGAGTAGTTTTCAAACAATGTGGCACTTATTTATGTAATAGATCACCATTAATATTATAGATAGTTCACCGAAGTTAGTGTATAGTTAACTTTTTATTAATTGCCTATTATAAATTTTCAAGGCAGGGCACGTGTGGAACAACCACAATCCCGTTGACAGGTGATTGTTGATGGCCGTGATCGATAGAACTAGCTGAGAGACAGGCGAAACGAAGCACCCGCATGTTGTCGTTGTGACCGAAAAGGGTAATAAAGCGTTCGTTCTCCACTGCAGTCACCTGCTTGCCGGAGTTTTGCAAATATCTTAGCATCATTGTGGTTGATGTATAGTTTTAAATAAGACACGCCCAGGCTCTAAAAAGGCGAAAACGCCGAAACGTCAGCCATAGAATCACAACAACAACGACAACAACAACAGCAACAGCAGCAACTGTTGCCAACCTCGCTTCAGCTCAAGGGCAGTTCATAAGAATTGGATATATTAGTCGCAGAAGTACTCCTCATTATTACGGAAATATTCTGAATTCTTACTAGAATTAGATATTTCTATTGCTAGTTGCTTATTATGCCGGATCCTTACAAACCTTTTATTCGTTTCCATCTCTCTCGGCGATCTCTCAAGTAGTTTGTCAACTTTCGATGCGATTGATGTCGACGTATTTAATTTGAAAGAGAGCATTACCTGATGATGTATTGGTTCCCTTCGCGTTTTCGGCGAACATATGCACCTATTCCTTTGCTGATCCTTCCTAAAAGTATTTCGTAGGTTCAAGTAGATATTCTTATCCTTTAGTCGATTAGTTTCCTCTCCCACCCATAATAGCGACGTGCGTGGTGAAGTCGTTATAGGTGCCTTGCAATACATATGTGGTCTTTAGTTTGATTCCTTACCTGGAAGGCATCCATCCGTCAGAGCTCGCTAAATCGGTGATAGGGTTATCTGGAAGGATAGCAACACTGATGCAGCATGTCGGTCGGTCACCGAAAGTCGTTGTGAAGGCCAGGTATGCATTCACTCGCTTCTGACGCTTTCATAATGGGCAGTTCACCGCTATACTATAAATAAGTGCTCTGGTAATACTACATTTCTGTGCGTCTTCCTACTATTGGATGATCGACAAGACAAGGTTGCCGCATCAATTACAATGATGGCTTTCCATAAATCGAACGTCTTGTGCGAACAACAAAACGCGATTGAAATATGGACTGAATTGCGACCTTAGCGAGTGTGGTGTAGTGGTTAGAGTTGCCGATCAGTAGTATATGGGATCGTTCGCTGGTCTTAAACCCATACCCCAAGCACAACAAGTCTCTTATGCCTCTGAGACTGACAAATTGGAAGGGCTTTAGGGACTTTCCTGGGATGATAGCAACTGATAGCTACTTTATATATTGCTAGGCTTGCCGAAGTCATTGTGCAAGCCAGGTATGCATTTAATCACCACTACAATTCTTGACGAAGACGAATGCATGGCATTTGCCTCAAAGGTTGATCAACGCTGAAAGCTTCATTGTTTATTTCTCGCTTTGGAGGACCCACATTGGGATTATAACTTGTACAAATGAAACACGGATATGCTTTTAACTGGAAATAACTGTTACATATCCACACCTTGACCGATAGCAGTGCAGATAGCCCTCGCTGCTTTTAGTCTTTTAAGCGGATTTGTACAACCGCTAATGAGTTTTTATGAAGAGTTCTCCTTGCACAGCTTCTTTGCTTCTATAACTATGCTCTATAGAATTTTGCACCTGCTTCGATGTGGAGATAGACATGTTTCATGTTTGTTTCAATGTATCTCATAGCACCACGGAGGTCTGTCCTATCAGGGGTCTCAAGCCGTTTAGTCGCGAGGCTACGTGGAGCGTTCCAAAGAGGCGGACCAAAAACGACAGTATGTTTCCTTGAGGCGCAGGTGGATCCAGAGGATGGACTCCCTGTTTCTGCTGCGCTGAGTTGGCCCATACTTTCTGTATTAGCTAGGGGTATTCATGTATGCGTGTGTGGGTGCGTTCTTGCTTATGCGGATTGTATTCTACGAGTCAATTCACCCATAAGCCTGCAATCAGGTAACTGGGAAGTATATGGGAGGCAGTTAGGAGTCGTCTCCAACAAATAAGCTGCATGTCCACTCTGGGAGAGCCTGGCAAGCTATCTGTGAGTATACCCAAGCCCCACGTTCAGAGCCTAAGCTATACGTGGGTATCAGAAATGGTAAACACAGTAAAAAAAAAACGGGCACATTCCCCTGACCCCAAATGGGCCCCTAATTTCGAAGGGTTAGGTAAGATGAGTACGGAGAGGCTGCTAAAATCTCAGGGCCAATGAAAGCTGCTTGGATTGCAAAGAACTATGGTGACGATCTGTGCCTACAATGCACGTACACTTGCATCCGAGTCCTCGATAGAAGACTTGCTTATGCAAGCAAGAACGATAAAGTACGACGTTATCGGCCTGGCCGAGAAGAGAAGACGCCGGCCTTTCAACGTCGTCTATGACACCTGAGAAGAATTGTTCCTCGTAATATGCGACAGTAGAGGAGTCGGCCGGGTCGGCGTTCTCGTCAACACGAGTTTGTCCATGAACATCGATTCATTCGAACAACTTACAACTCGAATCGGACGTTTAACGATTAAAAGGACGTGGATCAATTCCGGCTTAGACAATCTTCGTCGTTTACGCGCCGAAATCAAACTATGACGGAGGAGAAGTCGAAGCGTTCTATATGGACTTGGAGAAGTTCTATAGAGAAGACCATACATTCATCAAGGTTATCGTCGGAGATTTCAACGCTAAGATTGGACCAAGAAGAACGTCTGAAAAACGTCACATTGAGACCCAAGGATTGGACTGGAACAAGCAGAGTGAACGGCTGTATGAGTTTATCATGAAAACCAAAATCGTCCATGGAAACTCACAATTCCAAAAAACCCCACTCTCAACGCTGGATGTGGGAGTCTCCCAATGGAGAGTACCATAACGAAATAGACCACGTCATAGTAAATAGAAGGTTTTGCCTAACCGATGGCGCTGTTGTCCCAAAATTCTACACGGGATCAGACAACCGCCTCCTTCGTGCAAGATTCTATTTTTCGCGAAAAGGAGAAAAAGCCGCTAAATTCAAAATCCGGAGTCCCAGAACCACCATGAACTGGGTCTTATAACTCATTAGTCAGCTGTTGGAAAGATGCCGTTGTCGATAACATCAACGAAGAATACGATCGGCTCATTCAACATCTTTATGTTAGCTCTATAAAAACTGGAAGTTTGAAAGTCACAAAGAAACGTCTGTCTTTAGAAACACTCGAACTGATAGGCCAGCGTGTAATCGCTGAAGGCAACCGCGAACTGACGTCCGAACTTGCAAAGCAATGCAGACAATCGATAAAAGATCTTAAAGAGAGAAGTGCAGCAGTAATGGTTGAAGCTGCAGAGGATGGGAAAAGCATTCGCAGAGCCCACCGATGCTTCGCCAATTGGAAGACTAAGCCTAATACACTCTGTCGCCCAGATAGAACAGTTACAGCGTCCAGAAAGGCAATAGAGAAAATCATTCACGAATACTACACAGATCTGTTCGGTAGCCACGACCATCTTCCATCATTTGAAATAAAGGAGGATGGATATGCTGTACTACCCATTCTCCCTTCCGAAATCCGACATGCCATTTCGTCGGTGAAAAATCGAAGAGCACCAGGTCCGGACAAGATAAGAACTGAATACCTGAAGAACCTTCCGCCAGTCCTCATAAACACACTAGTTCGGCTCTTCACACGTTACCTGTTTGAATGCAAGGTCCCCACTCAAGGGAAGACCGGCAAGGCCGTGCTAATGTTCAAGAAGGGTGACCTCCACGATTTTGGCAGCACTGGAGTCATGCTGAAACATGACATTGGACGAAGGACAGCTATGTCAACAAGCAGGGTTTCGAAGAGGATTTAGTACGATGGAGCACGTACTCATGATAACAAGACTCATCGAAGTATGCGAAAGTGCAGAAGACTGCTTTGTCTCACTTACATCGTTTTGAAGAAAGCCTCTGACTCAATTGAGAAAGAAGCAGTCATGGAAGCTCTTGACAGTCAAGGAGTCCCTCCTCAGTATATAAAGATTTTTCGTAAGCTGTACAAAAATTTCATAACCAAGATATCGCCATTCTACAGCGACGTTAACATTGACGTCAAAAGAGGGTTACGCATGGCGGTACCATCTCGCCAAAATTATTTACCTCCACTCTCCAGAGCGTTATGCCAACATTGGAATGGGATAATATGTGAGCGAAAATCGATGGTCGGTAGTTACACCATCTCCGCTTTGTTGATGACATCGTCCTTATAACACCAAACATTAGCCAAGCTAAACGTATGCTTGACGACTTTGATAAAGCCTGTGGGAAGATTGGTCTTCGACTAAATCTCAGAAATAATGTTCATGAGAAACAGATTGGTTTCGTATGCCCCATTCACGCTCAACGGAACTAATATCTCCGAATGCTCCAGTTATGTCTATCTAGGTTGAGAAATAAATATGATGAATGACTTAGCTCCAAAGTTGAGCAGAAGGAAACGAGCGGCTTGGTGAGCCTTCAAGAGCATCGAGGATATGGTGATTAGAACAAAGAACATCCGACTCCGCACCCACCCTTTCAACTCAACTCAACGGTACTTCCTTCGTTAACGTATGCATCAGAAGCCTGGTCGCTGCGTAAACAGGATGAAAAATCACCCAGAGTTATTGAACGCTTAGTCGCAAGGACGATGCTCAAACAGTCGAAGATAAGGTGGGGCGGAGACGTAATGCGTATGGATTACAACAGTTGGACAAGATCCGTTAGTAGCCGGGTTGTTCGGGATGTCAAACGCACTGCATGATGACCACCGAACCGATGGTCAGAGTTTTCACGAAAAGCCTAGAAGATGTAATGCCCAACGAGTCGCTAGAACGAACAAAACACACTGGGTTACTCTTGCAGGCTACAGGGAAAAATGGAAGATCTACTGGGCACTTTCGAGTTACTCGACAATCGACAGGTTTACAGGTAATACAGGTGAACACATAGCAACTGTCAGAAACACTGCCAGACTAACACCTGTGCCATCTATCTCATGTGGACTTTTTAGATTGAATAACTTTTACATCCAGATATAGTTTTTAGAATCATGTTAGTTTGACAACTTTCCAATCAATTCCTCTTTCTGCACGATTGGATTTTTCCAGTGCATTCATGGGATTTCATGTTCACCTTGATACTTTAGAGTCCCTTTGTTTGAAGTATTTGATACTCCGTGCTAGACATAATAGTATGGTAATCAGTAAAATGCAACTAATGATTTAATCTGCATTAGCAAAAGTGATAATAGTCTTACGTATAGAGTGATAATCCTCTGCAGAAAAGTGCAAAGTAAACCCTGCAAAAATGTGGAAAATGAACTGTGGTGCAATCGGCTGCTTTTTATTTCGAAGTGTTTTCTGGAAGAAGAAGGAATGGGAAATCTTTCTTGCGAGAAATTCTTTGGAAAGTTTTCTATTTTCCATCCTGAATAAGGTTCTATCTGGTGTGATTCCCATTTACATCTCTCTCTCTTTCTGTCTCTCTCTGTTCCTGTTTCTCTCTCTTATAATCTAATTTGGCAATTCCTCCCTCGTTTCCTCGACCATTGTCGTCCTGAACTGGCTCGGTCAACTGTGCCTGAGTCTTTATAATGGACAAAAACCGTTCGATGCTGCAACGTCGATCCTCTTTTCAAAGGAAGTAGTTTCACCAGACATGAATTTACTATAAAATCGGAACACCTGATAGCACTTATTGGCTTACTATGCTTATCATTTCCTTTGAACACGTGGTCGCAGCCGTCTTACCGCTAGTTTTCTTCACACAGTTACGTTATATGGAGTTTTTATCATGTAAAACCATTTCAGCAATTCATCTCTAAGCGGCTCTAAAAAAATGACACTGGATTTGTGCCACGAAAACCAAAAGAGGTGCTAAACATCTCTTCTACGCTCTCAAACACTAAAAAAGCAGCACTGTGATGTTCGTAGACTTCAACACGTTTCGGGTTTCCGACCTGATTCACTTTCACGCCTTTGACAGATTTGCTGCATAGACTTAGCGTTTAACTCAGTAGTACTGGACGTCTTTAGAAGGACTAAAAATGGATATTTCACAACTGTTACTGGTTAAGTACTCTTTGAACCCCGCAGGTTCTTTCTAAATGTTCTTTCGAAAGAGAACCAGGCATGATGTTGATAAAAAGGAGCTGCATCCGAAACTTTTCTCGTAAACTTTAGACCACGAAAAGATAGCCTTTGCGTATCAGCAAAGCAATTATGTTTATCCGAATCAAAATATTATTTTTGAATTGTCGGTGTGAACGGAAAAGTTTGTGGAATGGCTTTAGAAGACGTGGTGTCTCAGCGGCTTCGAAACGTCAGCGTGTGTGCACAAATCAAATGTCAAGCACTTCATTCCAGCTTATGCTGAATGACTTGGTGAAAATGGCTCTAAGTGAAAAAATGATCGTCATGTTTAATGAAGCTAGTCAAAATTTTACGAAGCAGAATGACGTAGTCATTCGCTTAAAGCGAGTTAGCAATGGAACACTCGTGAACACTGGCTAAACACGTAAACCTCGAATAGTTCGACAGTCTACGATGACTTCGAGATCGTTAGAGTACTTGAGAAATTGTAAACTACAATGTTTTGTAGAAGAAACATTTTTATCGTCGTAATCATGTACACCACTTCTCCATAGCATTCTTTTAACTTTAAATGCGTTTAGGATTAGAATCGTCGAAAATCTGAGCGCGAAATTTAAATTTTCGAAAACTGAAGCAACCCTAAAAGTTACAAACATAAGCGCTACACTTAACGACACCATCATGCTGGACGAATTCCGCGTTCTTCACTTGCTTCCACGTTCGAAATATAAGCCTTGAAACAATAAAGTGGAACGTATATGTGTCCCAGGCTCCAGAAATTAAGAATTTCGTCCTGATAAAATGAAGTCATTTTCTATCAGAGGCGAAAGTCTGTAGGTTCTAATTTTTTCTACTTCAACAAATAAAGCGTAAAAAGAGGCGAGATATGTCAACTCAAGGTTGAATATGGCCCTCATTTTTCTACCGAGTGCATTGAGTTCAATACATGCTGCCCGTTGTGAGTTAAAAATACTGTAAGAAATGTGAAGAATGATTAGATCTCGTTCTGGTAAAAACCTCGCAGAGATTGTAATTTTTGAACAGCTCTCTTACTGCGAAGTTCAAGAGAGAATCATACACTTCGTAGATGGTATTAGGAGAGTAATTTTTCTACATACATGAGCTAACATGGGGTTGGAACAATTTTATTCGACCAACGTTTCCATCTCCTTCTTTAGAGCTACATTTAACCGAGTCGATGGTCCACAACTCTTCGTCTTCTCTCTTCTTAAAATATTGCTACTCTACGTAGCAGCAAATGAAGTACAAGGGCAACAGAAAGCATTTCACGCCAAAATGCAGATCATATGGGATGGCTGGAACCGATCAACATCCGTCCTGCATAAAAGAGTAGTGCCGAATGAGGCTTCTCATTTGAGCGGTACTCCTTCCACTGGATTCGAGTCGAGGAGATAACTACTAACCACGAAGCATCGACCTCGGTCAACGCAGCTCACAAGAAGGCGAAAGCGAAGGAGCCGAAACTTTGGTCAAATAAAAGCTTTACACCAACCTCGAGTTAGCTCAGCTATGTGGAAAAATCATCGATTATTGTTGCCGAAGTTTAATGGAAGTCAGCTTTTAAAATATTGTCAGGAGTGCAACTCTTAAGCTGAGATGTCTATAATTTTCTTCAAAGATTGGAAAAAATAGACGTAGCATTCTGGAACACATTTGATTTCGAAAAAATGGGGAAACACAGCACTTAAGTGTAGATTTCAGTTGCTGAGTTCGTTCGAAAACGTTAAAAAGGTTCAGTGAAAAAGGTGGGACCACCGGCCCGTTATAAGTTCGTGGCGATAGAAAAAGTCCGTCCAGTTTTTCATTTGCTATCAGCAATTTCTGGAAATTAATCCACTAATTCTATTTTAGAACAATGACGTATGGGCACAATTTAGCCTTGATTGGTCCACTATTCAAAGCAAAAGCGGAAATAAGCCACTCGATCGCTTAGAACAGCCCCTTGACGGGCATCACACGGACCCGTCCACTGTGGACTGATAAATCCGAAAGTTTTAGGATTTTTGCAAGGATATCCCATTACGTTCCTGCAAAAGGAAGTCTTCTATGCAGTTGCAAAATTTACCTTTGAATGCGGATCACTCGTAGACAAGTTCGAACAATTGACAAGAGCTTATATGAGTTCGATCAAAATGCTTTCATAAATCACGTCAAGAAGAAAAGTGAAAGCTGGATCATTCTTATTACACAATTTCTCTTCTCGACATTGTTACCCATGTATAAAATCGCTTCACGATAGTAAACCTCTTTAAAAAAGTAAGTACACCTTTTGGTAATCGAATTTTGGTCTGCATTAACAAAGAGTCGTTTCGCAACCACAACGTGCAGATCATTCAACTTCCAGTCCTAAACTGGTCGCTGCTCATCTTGAATACGATCAAAAAGTACATAGTGAGAAGGGGCTGTGTCTGAAAAGGATAGTACCACTGAATTGAAACACTGGTAGGCACACGCAAGTAACTTTATACGCCGAATGTGCATTCAGTTACTTCCAGTGTGCTGCGAAAACAGTCGAACACATTTCGCATTGCGTCCTATCCTTTTTCTCCTATGTATAATAAACATTATTATAGAGGAATTGAAGAAGCAGCGTTCGTTTCCAATTCATCTCTCTGGCGACCTTGTCAGTGTAGATATATTTACCACCGCTTTGTCACTTAAGCTGAAGCCATAAGCGGTTTCTGTAGAGAATGATTCGTTTCAGTTTTTCTCCACAACGATTAAGTGGAATTTCCTCAATTTTCATTTCAACACAGCTTCAAAATTTTGCTTGAACCCTTTGTCACACTGAGAAAAGGCATTGCTGAAAAACATAGACTTCTTCAAGGTTCTCTTCTCTGTCCTTAACACGACGCCTGAAACTACTAGAATTATCTTAATAGCTACTAGTACTTACTTTACAAACACGAAAAAGTCACCTCGAAAAGCCGCCCTTGATAGTTAACGCGGTTTACACGCTAAAAGGCAAAGTCTAAGAAGTAGAAATATTTTATACGTATCTTTTAAACCACTGTATTAAAACGAGGACAATTTCCCTATTGGGCGAAATTTAAATTATATTTACTCCAAATTTGCAAATGTTAGACATTTTTCCATTTTTTTCTTTTACACGAACGGCATTCACGTCTAATGTGCGGATCCCAATACTTTTGAAATTCGATTCGTTCCCTCGCATCCACTGCTCACGAAGAACTTCAAACTCTTACGTGTGGCTTCGGTTTCTGCTTAAGGATTTTTATCGCTCAAAGCCTACCATCAAATGATTGGAAAGTAAATGAGAAGAGGTTAGGAGTCGTCCCGAACAAATAAACCCCAGTCCACTCTGTGAGAGAATGACAAGTGGCAAAACCGAGCAAAACGCATTGGCCTCGAATCCCTGTCCCTGTATGGGCCCTTCTACACCAACGTTTGGAAAAAGGAGTACAGGAAGGCAGCAAAAATTTCAGGTCTGTTTTAGGATGCCTTAAATATTGACGAACAATAGTGACTATCTGTACTTATAGTGCACGCTCCCTCGTGCCTAAATGCACTTTTGCGGACCTATTAATCCACACTAAGAGAATTAGAGGAGACAGAATTTGTCTGTCTGGTCGAGACGAGAAATTATCGACCATTTAACGCCGTCTATGGTGCCGTAGAAAAACTATTTCATAGAAAATGATATAGCAAAGGAGTCAGCGGGCGGTGCTGGTGATTTCAACACTAGGACATGACTAAGGAGAACGTCCGAAAGGTGTTAAATTGAGACCATCGCATTGGAAAGGAAATAACTGGATTAGGGATTGCTTGAGTTTTTCACGATGAGCATGGTGGTCCACGTATTTCCATAAGCGCGAGCAGCCTAGGGGCAATGGTACCGTTCGGTATGCGAAAAACCCTAGTTCGATCCCGGTGCGAGCCAGCTATGTCTTCCATCGAATCGAAAAGTTGATAGCAGACCTGCCTGGAAAAGGCTGTTTTCGATCTCCACAAAAGCTATCCAACCACCAGTGGTGAGGGACTAAGAACGCTCTTCTATGGCGATTCCAGGACTATTGGTAAAATCTACTCGACTGGTGTTCAATAACGTTCATAAAGAGTACTTTACTAAGCCGATTTCTAGTCATCCTGTAGGTGAACAACTAGTATATTTGTTTAGATTGCCCACCTTATACGAGACTCTTGTCAAACGTTTATTCAGCTAACGTTTCGACGTGTTCGTCTTTCTCAAAGCCGATGATCTTAGTCGATGGTCAGCATGCGTTTCTCTTCGCGTTCTAAGTCTTCATAGTCGTACCGAGTCGAATCTTCTTGAATCTTCAGTAAACAACCTTTTTTTACAAAAGGATACCGCCGAGTGGAGTTCGAGCGGTCCTCCACTGAGAAAGATTCGACCCGATGACTTAGAAGTTCCATAACACAAGGGCGAGCGACTGTGAACCGTTGACTCAGAACATTGGCTCTTAAGAAGGCGAAGGCGTTGAAGCGTTAACCGAATAGAAGTAATTTACCAAAGTCATGTAAGGTGAACTATCTAAACAAATATATTCATAAAAAGATTGAATTGCTCTAGCACATCCAAACGCGTACAAAAATCTGAACATTTTCGCTTACGGTCTTCACAACACGTGATGCTGTATCATGCATTAAAAATGTTCCAAATACATAAATTACATGTTTTTCTCCTGGAGTCCTATCGAATGCGAGAAAAACAAGTACAATCGTCATTTATCATTTCTGACTCATTGTCGATCTCTTCATCTCTCAACTGATTTTTGATGTTCCGATAAAAGTAGTGGGAAGAGCGAAATTTCAAGCCTTTGCTGAGAAATTATAATTTCTCACTCTCGCAATTTTTGAACAACAATCTATCAAAAAAAGACGAGTGTACTTAGAAAAACCTCGTTGTATCTGGGACGTAGTATTTAGCGGGACGACATTTGTAGAGTGGCTAATAGAGGAGGCAGAAATCAAACCGACACGGATTCGTAGTTGTTCTCACTAAGACGTTCGTGTTCCTAGAATCGACTTTCTATTAATCACGGCATTGGAATATAAATGCATTTTTTTCATTCTCAGCAATCGCATTGTTGTTATATGGCATAAGTTAACTTCTGTACAAAAACACATACAATATAACAGCAGCAGACCTTTCAGCAGTATCGCCTTTGCCGTTTTTACGTGCCTTCCACTCAGGAAGAACAGCAGATTAGAGTCGTATATGGTTGATGACGTAGGATGGTGATGAGAATGACGCAGGATGATGACAAGACAAGACAAGTAGTGACCATTTGCAACTCTAATCAGTTGTTCTTCCACGGTGGAACTCACGTAGAAACGGCCCTGAAGAAGGCAATACTGTCCGATCATTGGCTACTGTTGCATTCTGTGTTTTCGTGCGGAAGTACACTGTATAGCAACCTGGGGATTGCTGAGAAATAAAACGACGCATTTAAGACGTTTCTCTTAAATCTCATTAACACTGTAAGATTACCATTTTGTTGTGTTTACTAAATCTGAAATAGAGCAAGAATTCCTAGTACCACGTCGTATTTCCTTTTTAAAACAGCTTTCAGAACCGCTACAGTCATGAAGGTTGAAGCATTGCGCCAATCAGAATAGGTAAAGAATTGCAGAAAAAGCAACTAGAAGTGAAATTGACAGACATAAAATCTGAATATTCAGGAGGCTTTGTGGTGCGTGCCCCTTTAGAGTACAGGAATTTAAACGGGAAGCGAGAGTGATCCTCTTGTTCTCTTGAAAATTCAGCTAACTATAGCACATTGTCAAAGCCCACAAAGCTTTCCATGTTTATTAGTGGCGAAAAATAGACTGTTTCATTCCACTGATAGAAAAGCGTCCTCTTAACAGCACCGTGGAGAATGCTCACGAGGATGCTGATGAAATTTCCTAAGTGTGTTTTCCTGTCCTAAGCTTCACTAGATCGTGAAAGTTTTTGGTGAAAATCGGTGCTTACGACGCATGCATTATAGCATTTTACTAAAAAAAAAATGAAGATGACAGCACTGGATTAACGGTGACGAGAGCAGACTGCTGTCTATAAGGACATTGGACAAAAACCGTTGCAGGGTACTCCTACAGTAAAGAGGTAGGAGGTGTGAATTAGATATAACGACATTGAAGAAATAACAATCCAAATCCAATGTGGATGGAAATATATATGCTAACACCAACTTCGAAAATCCATGTCCTAAAACGAAGAAAATCAGTTAGATAGGATCGAATCATGTTGGTTAACTTTGGAAAAGTCCTAAGCAGAAGATTAAGAAATAAACTGAAGGAGTGTCCAAATCTTCCGCGTGACCGAAGTCTATCATAAAAAGGATAAAGAATAAAACCATCAGCGTTGATCAATCCCTGAGAGATGCGTCATGCATTCGACTCCATTAAGCATCATTGATAGTGATTGAATGCATATCTGGCCAATATGTGAGTCGTGGGGGCCTTTCAACGTATGGAGTTAGTGTTGCTATCTTCCCAGACAGATCTGGTACCAATCTGCAGACATCAGAGGGATGGAATGCTTGGCGAGTTTGGAATCCGGGATCAAACCCAGGTGCAATGCAGGGCTCCTCTAACCACCGCGCTACGGGCGTTCTTTTCATAGTACCTCATAATTCCTGATCTCTCCGTTAATAGGAACAGAAGGAGCGAAATCAAATAATACCAGTCCATACCAACTCTCATTGAATCTTGGCATGAATAGTCAACGCTTTGGTTTGTTGATACGTGTACACAAGGTTGTCACAAATTTTTTATGTGGCTAACGCTTTGGTGACTTTACCCCCTCCAGTTTTTAGCCATCGCATCGAGTCGAGTCGAGTCGAGCAAAGGAGAGCAATGCACGACTGAAATAGAAATAGCAACACCCTGCAGTGCTCATTCGTACATCAGGCAGTTTCCCAGTATAAAACACAGTCCTTGCTAGATAGCCGACGAAATCTCAGCTACGGTGTAGCGCAAAATTGAAGTCGGTATTAACATTACTGAGCAGCTATATGCAAACTAATAAGAGTCCAGCTTTTGTAAGAGGAATTATCAACTTAAAAAAAGCAAGTTTAGTTGCGAAATATATCAAAAATCATATTGATGACATATGCAAAACTCAGACCTCTGTGTCTGCTTCAAACCAGCGATTAACCTTTCCTGGGGATCACGTTTTAACCACTACACTACCGAGGACCTTGCTTTGCCTTTCTCTCAGCCAGTTTTCTACGTAACGGTTTCATCAGTAATCACCGGTCAACGCGAGAGATTTGGGAGCGCATTCGAAGCTGGCCTGTGGTTCCGAGGTCTGGAAATATTTCAGCATCACTGTGGTTGTGCTTCACATGAGATCTCGTTTCATAAAATAGTAGGTAGGAAGTAAAAAATTAAATATTTTAATGTCTTTCAAAAATTGTCAGGCAACCTGACAGCTCTAAGACTTGGTTGATGACTCAAGGAACAAGTTTTATGATGCTGAGATATTTGCAGTGTCAGAAACTAGTCTAGATTCGAACCCGCGGTTGCCCTTTTCTGAACCTACGTCTTCACATTGCACCACCGAGACCTTTGCTTTGCCTTTTCCGCGGAGAGTTTTTACCTTATTCCCATTGAAGGATGAATGCTGATTGCGCTGTTAGTGTGAAATACTATTTGAAATAAACGCAATGCAATGGCCTCAGTGGTGCAGTGGATAACTCGTGGTCCTCTGAAAAGGGTGATCGGGGATTCGAATCAGCCTTGGTGTCTAAGCTTTGCAAATGTCTTAGCATCACTGTGGTTGAAGTTCACATGATTCCTGACCATGGAAAGATGATAGGCAATAAATGAAAAGTTGAACAAGGTTAAGTTAGAGTGTTATTCAAGTAACTTTTGTAGCCGTTGTAGAAATGCACGACTTTGCTTACCTTTATAAACGGTTAGCAGTTATGCTAAGGAAAATGCCTTATTTCTACTTTTGTTTAGCACGAGGTGTTATTTCATGTCTTTGTTTACGCACAAGTTGATGTTTCATCGGATTTCGCCTTCCTCAGAGCGTGGATAGGTCAAGTTGACTGCAATCTACACGGCGAAACACCTCCATAGCCAAACAGAGAAAATGCTGAACGAACATCTCAATCACACTGAACACAGAGTAGCTTCTTTGCACACTCACCGCTTTCTATGAGTCTTTCACTAAATATGTCACGTGGAGACCAACCAAATATTTTAATGCTAATGAAGAGTTGTTGTTGCATTTGCCACTAGTTACTATATTTCATTCTTCATTATTTCCTCCTTCTGGTAAAAAACGAAAAGGAGCAAGTAATGTTCGTTGTCGTTCCTGTCCTGTGTCAGTGTTCCCAAATGGATTCGTTCGTGTATGTTCTTTCGAGGAGCACAACGAACATCAATCATGCTTTTTAGGTTTTCTTCTGTGATTGCAATCAGGCGAATACGAGCCCAGTTGTATCATTAGCAAATCATGGATCTCAATCAATGACACCTTTACCTAGCTGTTGTTCTTCAAACATATAATATATTTATCCCATTTTGGCTCGTACATCACGACAGATGCAAGTGCTACCTTCAAATATGATGGGGCCGGGGAACTACAAATTCCACTTGCGTGGTAGGAAGTGTAAGGGAAAACAGGCCCTTCAAACGAAAGTAATGATAATGTTCGGAAGAATTGGTATAATCAGACAATGGTGTCAGCGTTACCTATATTTAGGTAATTAAATTTCCTCTTGTCGTAGGTGTGCCATTGACAGAAGCAGAAATTTAAACTGTATTCTAGATGTTATACTTCTTTTTTATTTTCTGCCTACTATAATTTCGCGGCAGGGTACTAAGCGAATTACAACCACAACGTTGCAACTACAGCCGCAGCTTAACTGGGTTCTATGCCGATTTGGGCGCCCCAGATCAGATCAATCCCGCTGACGGGTGATAGCTGTGGCAAAGATCGATAGAAATAGCTGAGAGACAGGCGAAACAAAGGACCCGCATGGTGTGGTGGTGAACGCGTTACTCCCCGGAAAGGACAATAGCGCTTTCGTTCCCCACCATAGACACCTGCGGTCCAGAGTTTTACAAATATCTCAGCAACGTTGTGGTTGTATTCTTGATGGTCATTAACCACCTTGACCTCTCATAGCACCTGTTCTCCTTGAAAAGCAATTTTTTTCTCCAGACGTTTTTGCAAATGGTAGAGCTCATATATTTTCAAGAAATATTTAACCTTTTCTCAAAAGTAGAATTCCGATTCAATTAGTTTAGCATGAAGCAATCTGTCTTCACCTATTCTCTGAGAGTTATTTAATGAAACGATTACTACACAGCACTTATGGGATCTTTCCTGCATATTGGCACAGGAGGTGTAAACTGAAACTGCAACACGTCGATTCTTAGTCAGACAATGCTCCTATAATGCCCATGCTAAGCTGCAGTAAATGGCAAGAACAATGTTTAACCTAACATATTAGCGATAATTGGCAATTAATATTCTGAGAGAATATAACTTTGTACTTTTTAGATTAGTAAATAAAGAATTATGGAATCAACTGCACCGTCAAATGAACAGGGGCTTCAGTTGATCTACAATAGAAGCTCACTTAGTGACACAGTGTTCATAAGTGGTAAAGCACAAAGGATTGAGCGTTCGACATTGATCCATCCAAGGATGCTCTTGCATTCGACTTCACTGAGCATCGTTGAAAGTGACTGAACGCATATCTGGTCATCAGAATGAATTAGAGTATCTTGCTAGGGGTTGCTATCCTCCCAGACAAGTCTGGTACCAATTTGAGGATCTCGGAAGTAGGAAGCCTTGGTGAGCCTAAAGCGTAGGGTCGAAGAGGACAAGAAGACGTGTGTATCGCAGTGTACCATTAACCAATGCGCTACAAGCACCAATATTTGGGACTAATTTAAAAATATAACACTGATTGATCTCATTTTCATTTTGCTTACTTCGTATTTAAATTATTGAAAAATTGAAGTCAATCAGTTGAACTCGGTATCAGTTTGGTGTTATTCGTGTTCTTCACTACTTCTATGGACTTCTTAAAGGACGTCAAATCACAAATAAAGATTTCCGCAAAGTCTTTCGTTAATTTGTAAAATAGAAAGCTACTAAAGAGGATGGCGAAAACACTAGATAAATCCATAACCGTAATTAACGTAGCGATAATGTAATACTTTCGAACGAAATTGATTAATACCCAACTACTCTATTTGCGTCTACTCCATCGAAGCCGTTTCGTAGCCACCCCCGTTGAGTTGTCGGCATCATTATCATTCCAATAAAGTCCATTATCATTCTTTAATTCTATAAAGCAATTAAATTGTTTACAGGTAATTATCCTCTCTTCTAAGCCATTTGAAAAAGTGTCGGAAATAAAGCGAAACGTGCAACCTTAGAACACCTTTTATAAAAAAAGAGACTGCTAAAACTGAATTATTAACATTAAAGATAATAAACTTTTTATCGGTAGCTTGTTCGCTGCTTAAGACCGATAAGATTTGTGCAGTGTCCCGTAACGTGATCAAGTCAACAGCCAAAACTCTATGATTTTTTGATTGACTATGATTAACTTTTTTATTTACTGCCTGTTGCAATTTTTCACATCGGGGTATTATGTGTGATATAAGCACAATGATGCTGAGATATTTGCAAAAATCCTGACCTCAGGTGTCTGCAGTGGAGAACGAACGCGCTATTGTCCTTTCCGGGGAGTAACGCCCTCACGACCACACCATGCGGGTCCTTCGTTTTGCCTGTCTCTCAGCTCTATCGATCTTTTGCCATCAGCAATCGCTCGTCAACGGGATTCTGTGACATAAGTTCACGTAATTTCTAGATTATTTTGTTAATTTCGCCATTAAATTAGTGATCTGCCCACTTAACCGCACCGCTAGGAAGTGAGTGCATGGTCGCTCGCTGGTTGCACTCTTACAGAAAGCCATAGCAGAATTCTCTCGTCAACAGTTCTTATGGACCACTGAATCCATTAAATGACTCATCTACCAAGAAATGATTGTGCATGTCAAATCCGCAAGTTCTTATCTCGCAACTTCTCAAATGAGTGGGTTGCTTATTCCACCCACTGCCGCAATGTAAATTACTAGTTATCCACTTATTTCATTTCTTTGAACAGAAAACGTCACATCAGAAAAGCTCTTTCTGCTGAGCTGAGAGATAAATGGCATAAGGTGAAAACAAATCAACCCTCATGATTAAGAACTGTTTCTGTCCACACTAAGAATACCGTAAATCATCTAGATCCGAGTATACTCTTTGAAGCGACCATTCTTCGCATGGCTCATTTTTAAATTGAATCCTAGGTTTATATCTTTGCCTAATTTACACGTAGACACATTGGCACAAAACTCTTTGCTTTTTCCACTACAGGACTCGTAGGTCTTCAGGATATACCAACTTTTAGTTAATGATTGAATCTGATAAATCGCAATAACAACTATTGTCACTCGATCGCTAAATTCTAGCATCACAGAAGCGAATCTCCGTCGATCCACAACAGCTGGTGAATGCTCAACATGAAAACCTGAAAACAACCGAACCAAAAAATTTTGGAGTTTTTGGAAAAACCATGCCGATTTTTATTCGACACAAAGGATAAAGGATAAAGCTCTCAGCATTGATCAATCTCTGAGGGGCGCGCCGTGCATTCCACTTCACTAAGCATCGTTTGGAGGTGATTGAGAGCATATCTATCCTTTACAATGGCTCGCGGTGGCCTGCCCATGTATCGAGCCAGTGCTGCTATCCCCCCAGACAAGTCTGGTCACAGTTTGTCGAACCCGGAAGGATGGAAAGCTTGGTGAGCTATGGGCGCTGGGATCGATTCCACGTGTGTGTTGTGGGGCGCCTCCAACCACTGCTCCACAAGCGCCCTTTATTCAACATACTAGTAGATATTAACGATCATTTTACAAATGGTTCCAGAATCTACATTTGAGCCCAGTCACTTATGATTTAAGGTTGTAGACGGACGAAATGAAATGTAATGAGGTGATGCGTGCGGCACGCTATGTAAAGAGGGTCTATCTACGTATGTAAAAAGAGTATGGAAGAATGAAATTGCCGTAAACAATTTGTGCTTAAATACTGAAATTATCAAAAGTGGGTTATTTCAACGCTTATCATCTCGGACAGGTGTAAAACTTATTCGGATCAAGCGATTTCGCATAAGCATTTCTATAACAACTAGTTCATGTGAAAAACTACATTGAAAATATTAAACGATGGCTGAAACTGTTGCGTTTTCGAAATTTGAGTTTATACAGAAACCAGTTGCATAAAAATTTGTACCCTTGGACGTTGTGAACTTGCTGAAGGAAGTTTCCTCCTTGTATTAATTTCTGAAGCATTTGTAAAGCAAGGCATTTTGAAGATGCTTGAAAAACTTTGCTTGGTAGGCGAGAAGTCGGGCGAGCATGGCGGACGAAAGAATGTTTCCTAGCTCATCTCGCTCAGCAGCAGGACATGTGACCGCGCCCTGTAATGGAGAGGGATTGCTTCCCTCCTAATGACTTGAAAAGTGGCTTTCTATAGCCCTCGGAATAATTAGTCGATATATTTATTTACATGTTTTCACGAACTGCTCCTAATGAGCTGATAATACGAGGTTGGTATAAGATACCGTTATTGCTGTCGTTCTTATTGTTGTTCTTCGATAGCTGACGTTTCGGCAATTTCGCCTTCCTCAGAGCTGTGCTGTTGCGAGTGGAACCACCGTTGTGTTGTTCACGTGGGATAACCAAGAACAGCCCACAAGAACAACATCAGCAGCAACAACAACGGCAAGTTATATCAACCTCGCATCACCTCAATGAAGACAGTTCGTTTTCCCTTTCTACTGACCAACGAGGTGAAATTGATGGTGATGAAATTATTTCTGGTGCACTTTGTAATGTTCTTCTGCTCCGTAGTCATCAACAAGATGTGATGGATTAAACCAGTTGTGGGAAATAAACGGTCAGCATGACTTTTTTGGTGTAATTTCCGCTTCGGTAAGCGTTGCAGAATTTTAAGCTGTCAAACCATTGAGAAGATAGCATCGCAATATGTTATAGGAACTGGTTGTTATGACTACGCAGAATAAACGCCGGCAATAGCTCAAAACAGCGACTTCTTTGATACTCACTGAATTCGTGCGACACCCATTTGTCGATCTCATCCGAGCTTCTAAACCTTCTAGAAATTCTCTAAAGCAGTCGAGATACCTACACTGAATTTTTCTGCAAGTGCTAGAGTTTTGTGTGTACTTGTTTTCGACAAAGCTTGCACTTCGTCGTCGTCAATACGAGAAGGATGTCCGCGACTTCGCTCATCTTCATCGTCGAATTCGCCATGACGGAACTTTCCAAACCAACGCTGCAATGTGCATTTGCAAAAACTTTCGGGGCCCAATAGCTCACTAATGTTGCGAACCGTTTGCATTTGAATTTGCAGAACTAAATTTTATCAATAGGGAGATCTTGAGACCTAAAATTCTAACCTTCAAAGTCTGCTAAAAACAAAATTTGTATTATAATTTAGTTAGAGGTTGCAAAAGTGCATGAAAAGGCTATGAAATGATTTGTAATGGCACATTGTTTGAAAAACCTCGTGCTAAAAAAATGTACAATTAAAATAGCGCTAAAAATCTGACACTTATTTTCCGACAACCTAGTAAGTCGTAAATAGCACATTATCTAAGCAGACGTTTTCACTTTACTGTTTAGACATTTTTTGCTAAAACACAAATATTACTTACTTGGATGATCCCCCCAACGGTTTACAGCCTCATCGTGGCTGGGAGATGTTCCTGGGTATCGTACTGCGATGTACAGCTGGGAATTCGCCCCACGCAGGGTCTCCCAAGCTGAGAATGAGTCCGACGTTTCCATCAGAAAGCCTGGCTAAGAGTAAACCAATACCAGGATCTACCACCGCCCTGGTATCAAAGTAGCATGGTGGTAAATATCCCTGTAATCCATGAGGGCTGCGACTGCCTGTGGTGGTGAAGAGCTGAGGCAGACTTTGGCCAGGCTAGCCTCGGGACTCCACAGAACCATAATGGCTTAACCAGCAAATGCCCGAAAAATGGAGATTATGTTGGGGCCCGAACAACCATTGAGGACAGGCCATTCAAGTACAAGTCAAGTACTGGGATGACAGGTTACTTCGATGGTCCGTCCTTACGAGTTCTGCGTACCCCAGCACATTTGTTATTCGTTTCTTTCCATCATGATCGTTGTCCATGATGGTGGCTTTGTTCGAGCATGGTAACGTATGCGTAACACAAATATTACAAATCGAAAGTCCTACAAATTCTCTTATGGCTAACAGTTGCTACTTGTCGTTTTTTCACTAAACTTTCCATTACAGCAGAAATTCAGCTTCGTCTGAGTACTTGTTTAGAACAAAGCCCTTAATGATTTAGGTACTTCAGGCTATGCGACTGAACTTCTCTCATGAATCTTATCTTCGAGCTTATATACTTCATGAATTACCCAGCAAGCTTAATAGCATTGGAAAAAATAAGTGAGGACTTAACCAGAACGACGAAACCGTGATGAAATGCTAAGATACACGGTATCCGCTCTGTCAGTGAACCACCATCGACCAGCGTGTCTGATTTATTTATGAAGACAAGCTGCAAATCGCACAGCATGAGCAAAAGTTTTCTGCAGTGCTCAATAATTAGATAACCTTAGAAACCAACCAGAGATTCAAGAAGTGCACTTTTCTCGTTATATGTCCTTGAAGACTTCACGACGTTTCTAACAAGAATTCAGAAAAAGTTGTTTTGATAGCCGAATTCAATTTCAATTACTTCAAAGGTCACAGCTAATATAGGCAACTGCAACAGAGTTTTCCCATGGGCATAGAAGATTCACTAACTTTGAATCAGATAGCCACATATTCTTCTAAATTTCAATCATCCCAATTACGAACACACTACAGAACGTGCACAAGCAACGGCCAGTACTAGCTGACTGTACGAGTGAAACTCGTACGAATTTCACTCTCATCTACTGTTTGGTGTCATGATGATGGAGCGAAAACAATAACATTAACTAGTTTGACGGCAGAGACGATGAGAAATTTTCCATCAGTCAGGTTCGGTTGAGTTCGAAAGCAATGAAAAAAAGAAAAAAACAGAATTTGATGGCAAAAAGTTAAATCAATGATTTCGAATATATCCGAACACAGACATGAGTAGACGGAGGCGATAAACGCTGAACAGGTTTTTTGTATGAATCGAAATGAAGTCGTCAAAGAAAAAGCAGTATCGAATTAGCTTTAGTTTTTTCCGAACAATGTTTCCGCTGATTACTGAAAGTTCAAAATTTGGCACCTCTTTTATGCTTAATGCCAGCCTCAAGATTTCCAGTACCATTTCATTTCAAAGTGGACCATCGATGAGTAGATTGGCATTGTGTCCAGAACTCCAGAAAAGAAATGTGGAAAGTAGGTTCTGTGTCTCTTTTCAAAAATTACTGTGCAGTCTGACTGAAATTTCCACTAATGAAATTAAATACAATGACCGTTAAAAACCAGTGCTATTCAAAAATTAAGACAAACATATCTACACGTCAACCAAATGGTTTGTGATCCACCGAAGCCCACGTTGGATGGAACATCATTAGAGTAGATAAGACCGACTAACTATAATCAGAAATTCTTGAAAATACCAGCTCATTTTGCTCTACTTCTATCATATTTTCGTATTCCTTCAATGAATTTTGAAAATGTTCTGTCTCGCAAACTGATCAGTTCTACCTATTGCTTTGGTACTTAAAGCTTACACCAGGCGTACATGATCTAATCTCTGCACGGCATAATCTTGCATTCGCTGGACTAGCAAGAAACTGGACAACACCGTTCATAGGTTCCAGGATCGACTTTCTATTAACCTCGACATTGGAATATGAACGGTGTCGTTTTCTGGCTCAGCAATCGCGAGGTTTTTAAACAGCATACATTTACTTCCATAGAAAAACACGACGCACGTAGTCGTCAACCACACGCGACTATAATCAGCTGTTCTAAACTTTCTCATTGGAAGTCACGAAAAAACGGCTCTGAAGAAGGCGATACTGCCGAAACGTCAGCTAGCGTTGTATTGTATTGTGTTTTTCTATGGAAGTAAATGTATGCTGTTTAAAAACCTCGCGATTGCTGAACAAGAAAACGACACCGTTCATAGGTTTGAATTTTTTTGAGCCAAAGCAGTATGAATTAACATCCAACGATTCGNCGTACATGATCTAATCTCTGCACGGCATAATCTTGCATTCGCTGGACTAGCAAGAAACTGGACAACACCGTTCATAGGTTTGAATTTTTTTGAGCCAAAGCAGTATGAATTAACATCCAACGATTCGAAACACTAAGTGCCCACTACCACAAAAGGTGCAGTGGTGTTGGGTGCAGCACAGTAGTTGGAGGTGCTTTACAATATACAGTGGACCGACCCCTCGTTCGAATCCGCGTTCATGCTCACCCCATCGCCCATTCTTCTGATGTCGGAAAATTGTTATCAAACTTGTCTGCATGGGTAGAAGCACCAAATTTATGCATCATTAAGCTACCATAAGTTATTGTATAAGCCAGATAAAATTATGCAATCACCCCCCCCCCCCCCCCCCCCCCCCCCCCCCANTACCCCCCCCCCCCCCCCCCCCGAGGTCTAATGCAAAGCGCGTTCATAACGAATTGGTCGCCTTAGAACGATGTATTATTTGTATACTTATCCATAAGCATTAGTAGGCTCGAAATCTAATAGTTTTTTTCTCTTCTCGCTTTCCATCATCGGTGTAGTACATAGAGAGTCGTTCGTAGTATTCGTGAATGTTATTTCGATTCCCTTTAATACTTATTATAGTAAAATTAGGGAGCAAGGCTCTTAATTCAGTCCTATGATAAGTAGAATGAATGCTGGTTTATAGACGAGGATTTTTGAGTCGAAGACGGACAGTTTCACCGCTGCTGAGGGCTTCATTTTATTAAAACAAACAGGTTACTGGGAACATTCCACTCTGACAAACTTTTCGGATCTTCAAGACATACCGAGCTTTTAAAATTTTAATAATAAGTTCTTAATTAGGACTGCTAGATGGGATTTTAATTTATCATCGCCAAATTAAGCAGAACATAAACTGAAATGAGCTCAGCTCTGGTTTGATCTGGAGCAGAGGCTATTTCCATGAGAGATAACACATTGTCAATTTGTATTGTGAAGCTCTCACAATGCAACTTTTTCAGGTACCTATAGGGAATGAGTGGGAAAGAATGTCTCTTATCTACAGTGCTCACTGTAAACATTACGTTTAATAAGTTCCTCTCATCGATGATATTTTACCTTATCAGATTTCTGTGATAAATTGAATGCTTTCTTTTAGTACACAAAAATATCCTCTCTTTCGAATTTTATGCGCTATTTTTCAGGACAGCTGTCAATGTGCTGTCAAAATGTGCTACAGTTGTTAATGTGCATTCTGGAGGAAACGTGTGTAGCACAATAGTTAGAGGTGCTTTGCAATACACAAGGAGTCATTGGTTCGGTCCAGCACTCTGGCCCCACAAAGCCCTCCATTGCACCAGGGTCGCCGAATTGATACCAGACTTTTCTGGATGGATAAGAATACTGAAGTGATACATCGACAGGCTACGGAAAGTTATTGTATAAGCCAGGTATGCATTCAATTTCCTCTAACGATGCATGGTGATGCCGAACGTGTGGTGCGCTCCTTAGGAACTGGTCAACGACAGACGCTTTATCCATTTTTAATCCTTTCCTTGTGTTCTGAATATCACAAGCTTCTAATGCATGTTGCGCTGAGCCTTTTTTCATTAAACAAATTTTATAACGAATCCTCTTGACATTAGACACATCGAGCGCAATATTTAATTGATGAAATAGAATCTATTAATTCGGTAAATGTTGTAGAATGGCCACAAAATACCACGGATGGGAACGGAAGGTCCACGTGGATGCGTTGCTCCTATACCATTTCAAATGTGCCGAAGAATTTTTCATGCTTCTTCAACAGCACATATAGAAATTTCCGTATCCGTCAATATCGGCGAGATATACCGTTACAACTGTATTTCCATCATAAATCCACCTAGTGGATTTTGTATCCGTGCAAGCTTTTCTGGAAACAAACTGATGACGCAGTCTATGTATTGACCAATCATAGGAGTATTATGCAGAAATTCAACGACTCTTCTTACAGAAGCTTTGCTCGACATGATTAGGGAGATAAGCACTAGAACGGTTAGACGCAACTTCCACTTCAATGTAAGACACCATACTCATAAAAAACTTGTAGTCATAATTACATATTGCACTAGTGAACTAGATGATCTCAACCTCAGATGTCGATGCCTCCACTTATTCAACTCATTTCGTTGTCTTGCAATCGTCACGCACTCAGGTCGGCGTGTTCACACGTGAGTTCTGCTTCGATTTGACAGTCCGTCCTTGCATCTCCTAACTAGTGTAGAGGTAGTTAAAATAGCTTTTTTTCGAATTCTGAGATAACCAACCCTTATTATCACCCGGCCTACATCACAATCAATCGATTACCCTATCGATCCAATGAAGGTTTGCTCTCTTGTGGCTGGGATTTTCCTAAACTGTGACGACTCTTGCAATTAGTCAGCCGTCTAATCCAAGGTGACATAACCAATGGATTTTTTGCGGTAGTCAGCAAGTTCGTTTTAAGCACTAAGGTTGACAGGTTGATCTTTGATGTTGTAAGCGGAAAATGAGTTCTAGAAAATTTCCGATCCTAATCTAATTCCTTGGTTGTGCGACGATGAAGTTAACCTTTAGATATCGAAAAAAATCACCCTTCTATGTAAAAAAAAATCACGATTTTTAACGTCTCATTTCCACCGAGAATGCCCCTGATGAAGGGTTCGTTAAAGACTCATCTACTCATTTTATTTGTGAGTACATGCAAAAAAAAATTGAAAACTAAAGTACAATTTATTACTAGAAGAAGAAGTTTGTCCTCATTTGTTGCCAGTTCTTCCACAAAGGGCAGGTGTGACATAGAGGTCAGACGTGCCCTATAATACACATGGGTTCAATCCCACACCCCAGGCTCACCAAGCCTTCCGTCCTTCCTCTGTCTGGGTATTGGTAGCAGACCTATCCGGCAGGATAGTAGCAGCATCCACTCGATACATCGGCAGACTGTTACGAGTCACTGTATAGGCCAGATATTCATTACAACACCTCTAATGATTCCTGATGAAGTCGAATATGTAATGCCAACATCAACTATTTTTTCCACTGCTGAACGATTCTCCAGGTGAAGTCGTAGCGGATAACAGCTGTGACGGAGTATCGCATAGGGAAATCTGGACACTGCGATTCGTTTACTACGATAAGCACTCTATATTATGTCGATCGCTACGATGAAGGTCATGGTGTTGAAGCAATGGATAATTGATATGAACTAAGCTTCATTGGCACCGCCTACTAGCGATATAAGGCGGCCGTCGAACAGGTGTTAAATCACATCGAGCTTCTGTTTAGTGATGATGAGACCGATTGTCGTTCTCTTGCCTCTAATATTTACCCTTGTACAATCTTTGTACTACGGAATGCCTACGGAAAGCAGGCCATTTGGCGGAAATCATATCCACAATGAATCCAACACCACTAGTACGAAGATACACTTGCCCTCAGTTCTCTTCCGAGAACGGCGTGCAAGATTATGTGGAAAGAAAATCATCGAACAGCTGCTAATTCTCTGTGATTCCTGTATTCTACCCGTTGGATCGGAAATCGCTAAACGCTCTTCATACAAAGGTCGGTCAGTGGGTCGTACTTTTTCCCATCACTGGACTACCACCTTGTGATCCATCCGAAACTAGTAGATCATCTCTAATATTTTTTTGACTTCAATATAGTTGTAAGAAGAAACTAGAACTTTTTGCTCAAGACCACAGTTTTTCACATTTGTGACAATAGCTGAGACAAATGTTACGTCCAACAAAATCTCCGGCGCTGAAGACAAATTGCATACTTTTGTCAAAATTTTCCAGGGAATCCACCACGAGCAGTTCATCTACTGATGAAACGAGAGCTATCGATCGCAACAAAGTGTTGTGCCGGACAATGCAAAATGTCCGAACTGGAGCAGTTGTGCTGCAAAAAAGGATAAGTGGAAGCGTCAGCTTCATAGAACGAATTATCTTCTCTACGGCGTATGATCCTCAGTCAGTCTACAGCGAAGCTTCTCTGCACCATTTGAAAATTTCTCGTCTAATGTGACAAAAATCAGTGCCAAACATTTGAGACATCATTTATGTTATGCCTTCTGTCGTATTTGTTCCTTTTGGTAGCAGAATGAGAGCAACTGATACGATCTCTCTCGTATCTCACCATTGTGTCTATTCCATACGTTGTACACATTGCAGGAGCACACTGAGTTGACTGTTTTAGTTCTTCATAATTTACGGGTATCGCGATCTTGCTAAAATCCCTTATTAGGCCGGAAAGCCAACAGGTCAAGAAAACCACGAAAACGATTGTTGTTTCGTGAACGGGATATTTTTCTAGTCCTTTCATTAAGATCCTGATATATTCTCTAAATTTACATATTCTGTTAGTTGTTGTCTTAGGAATAAAGTGTGGTATAACAGTGGATTTATTCCCATGTTAACAAGTTGGTAAGACTTACACATATGAACCAATGCTTCGAATGATCCTACAGAATACCCGTTAATTCAAAGTTAAGACTACTAAAATTTACATCAAAATTGTGACCACACGCACAAATACGGGTGCAAATCATTTTTTCCAGGAAAACAAGGGTGAGGTTAATTGTTTTCAATATCAGAGTAAACTCACAAGGGCAGCCATACTTCTTGTTTTCATTAAATTCACTGAAAACAGATATAGCGAACAAGTTTCGTCAGGTTTATGAAAAATTCGTGTCAAGTATGTAGATAGGGTAGAAACGGTGTTATTGCTGAAGTCTTCATAAACTGGAATCGTTACCACCGAAAATTCTGATAAGGCAAATTTCTGCCTGCCACGAGAAACCTCTCAGCTCTCTTCATCACCAGAAAGATCTTCTCGTCTGATGCTCCATTTTCATGAAATCTTCAATGTAGAATTGATTTTTGTAGAGTGAGTACGTGGCCAGCTTGCTGACTTACCCGGAATACCAACTATTAATTATCGAGTGACTTGTGTAGTCATCAAGAAAGCTTGCCTTCATCCCTGTGCTAGCAGAGTTTGGTGCTTTATTTTCCAAGTATACACTAGGAATTCGATGTAATTGAAGTTCATCCGTAGCTCAGACCGATAACACTGTTTGTAAATATTTTTATGCAGGAAGTTATTTTTGTCGACGTTTGATGAGATTGTTGTGTTCGGTGTTTTCAGAAGATCGTCAGTATTATTTCATTTGTGATTGCAGTATTCTTTAAGTGATTAACAGTTGCTCCTCGCCATATTACAGAGATGCACACTGAACTCTTCACCGTGAGAGAAAGATCCTAGTTTCCTAATGAGGCTCCTTAAGCTAATTTTTTTCAAGAACAAAGGTACCCAAGTGCAGCCTAGAATTTAGTTAGTGAGGAAGAACAGAGATGGGAATTCAACTAGGCAGAACTAAAGCAGATTTCGATGGGCCTGTTTGCTGACGACTGTAAAAAGCTTTAAGCTGTATCCTATGTCTTTCCTATTCACTTTATTACAGTCTACTAACCCGAATGAAGTGCATGATACAATCGCCTTGTAAGCGATCACATACATTCAAGTACTCATGAATCTGACAAAATTCTTAAGGATTTGATAGAAACCTTCTTGCTGAACCCTACTGAACACAATCTACACCTAAAGACATAACTCCTGTTCCAATATGCAATACGGTCATCCAGAAGGTAGCAGTCATTCTGAACGCAGTACAGGCACTTAACCCAACCTCCTAATTCGGCTGTGTCCTGCAGTAAGTATGCAATCAACGCTTTTGCTTTTCTGTTAAACCTCTATCTGCCAACTGGAGACACTTTACGTTGCCTTGGGCTAACCAGATCGATATCCCTCATATGAGCGAGATCGGTGGTTTTCACCCTGTAGATCTAGGAATTGGACCACAGTACATAAGTCCTTTTTCAGTGGAGCTTTCTCGGTTTTAAAATTACAATTAAGGAAGTATTTTTGACATTGTGATAAAAGTTTTGGTGACTTAACCGAATTCGTTTAGAAATTTGATCTTATAGATGAACTCTCCTTTGTTGACTGAAGAGAAACAAGATAGAAAAAAAAAGATAAGAAAGAAAAATATGTCGCGGGTTCAAAAAAGTTACAGAATTTGATCGTCGTAAAACGGGAGGACATTTATTTTTAGGCAATGATTTACAGATTCTAACACTTTGCATATTTTCTTCAAATTTAACAAAATATACTATAAGCCGAAATATCTTGATTTGAAGTTGATCTTTATTATCTTCACATTGTATGACTCACATGGAGGTCACATCGTACCGCAAAGGTTAACAGGTATTTCGTATCATTAAGGCTTTTTGTTCAATGAAAAAAAAGATGCAGCATTTAGAGATTTGTAAAAAAAAACATATAATTTCACCGGTACAGCAATTAATACACTAGTGAATGGTCCGACAACATTAATTACGTCCCATAAAGAGTACTGCATAAAGAGGCCTCTGATAGACGACGACTGAGCATCCTTGATGAGATTCATTAGGTTCGACAGAGAGACGGGTGTGTGCTTGGTGGGGTTTCCTTGCAAGGTGATATCCGAATGTTTTTCCATCAATGGCGTCTTGTACTGAAGTCTCGTCTCTGATGATGATAACCACAAGGGAACCGCGTAAAGCAGTTCGAAATGCCACCTTAGATGTTCGTCGCCGAAAAGTCGATAAACATCTTGGCTGCATTTTCTAGTCATTAGCTATTTATAGTTAAAACTCCATAAAATCTAAGTGATGACGTCTCACAAAAAACGAAATCGTCGCGTTATATCAAGGAATAAATCGTAATAATGCTAGTACTACATTACAACACTATTATGTTAGATAAATGTCTACACACACAAGTATAAATTAGCACTTTCATAACGATTAATGTTTCCAGAAAATTGGCGACAATTTTTTATAACCAGGGTCCTTAAGGACCTCAAAACTTGAGGGCCTCGGAATTTATACATAATATACAACTTATACAACTTACAACTATACAACAACTTTACTATCCAATATACAACTTATACAGTGTCCCTGCCCTCTTTAATGAAATGCTGCTACCTTGCATTGTCCTGTGGCTATTTCTTCAGGTAATAGGGTCTTCCATAAGTTGGATCCAGTTGAAAGGTGAAATTACTTCTATCTCGTATGAGTTATCGTGTCGATAGTGCTAATAATATCCCATTATTACTCTAACGAATACTAGCAAAGCTTTCCAGTTCTATTTCAAGTACACTGATGACGGAAATTTACAAATATCTCTATATGCGTGACGTAACTGAACTCACAAGGAGATTTCTGGATGATCAGTTGCCGAAGTTCTCTGGCTCTGTCTCAAATATGGCCATACTTACTTGGCTACTTGGACGGCCAGTCCTCACTGGTTGTGCGGACACCAGCATATTCTCCACTTTTTGCAGTTTTGCTGGTTAAGCCGTTGTATTTCCCTGGAGTCCCGAGGTCAGTTTGGTCAAAGTCTACCTCGGGTCATGACCACCACAAGCAGTCGTATCCCTTGTGGATCAGAAGGAGATTTGCCACCATGCGAATAGTTTGATTCCAGGACGGTGGTGGATCCTAGTATAGGTTTGGAAATGTGGCTATACACAACAAACAAATGCTATTTCTCTTCTTTCATCACTGGCTTCTAAATAGTTCTTGTGAACAAATGAACAATATCGCTTTTTAAAAAAAAATGAAACTGAGATTTTATGCAACATGAAAAATTTTCACGTTTACAAAGCCTGTGTTTTTTAAAAAGAGATCTCTTTCTTCTATGTGCTTTTGTACTTCAAACAGGACTGTGCTGTGGTAAACCTCGTGTATAAATTCATTCACGACCTCCATTTTTGATCAGCTCTAAGATTCTTTAGCATTTTAAACACAGTGTTGAACAGTCGTGATTAGTTGAAAGAAGAAGAATATTAAGGTGTGATGAGAACTTTCCAGCAAAAAGCACTCTAAAATTCGAACCGGACAGCTCCTTCTTTGTGTAAAATGACCGCGATTCTATTAAGTTTGCCGGATTGATCCGTTTCTTTGATTTCCATTTTGCCGCGAAACTGTCGGAAAGTGTGTGACGTAGTAATTAGAGATGTCGTGCAATACAAGGATAGTTCTTCTCTCGATCCTACCCCGTGCTCACCTAGCCTTCCATTTACCCGGAGTTGACAAAATAGTACAGGATTTGTTTGGAAAGCAAAAAAAAGTCGATTGGATAAATCGGTAGAGTATGGCAAATCAATATAAGAATCTACCACCGCTGTGGTATCAAACCACTCGCATGGTGACGAATCTACCTTTGATCCACAACTGTTGCAAATACCTGTGGCGGTGACGACCTGGGGCAATCTTTGGCCAGGCTGTTCTCGGGATTCCAGGGAACCACAACGGCTTGACCAGCAAGTCTCCGAAAAGTGCTGATTATGCTGGGGCCCGCACAACTAGTGAGGACGGACCCTTCAAGTATCAAGTAAGTAGTGTTTCATCATATCTCTAAAGAGAACTGCAAACCTACAAATACCAATAGGCGTATAGTCTTAAGCATTATGGTCTTAAGCCTATCCCTAATTATATTATACACAGATCATCCGCTTTAAACTCCTCCCTGCCATTTTTAGCCTACGTGTGCCCGTGCTACTAAATAAGAAAAAAAAACATACAATTACTTCTGCAAAACTCACATCCTGTTATTAAACTCGAAACAATTGCAACAAAGGCTATAATTAAAACTATAGAGGAAAACAGAGTTCAAAATACACTGCTCGTGAGGTTTTCACACGGTCGCATTCTTGCTTGAGAATAGAACAATGATATCATGATTACATACTTCTCAACTGATTGTAGTGTTTTCCTGGCTTCTCTTGATTGAGTGCTATGATAAATTTACGCTATCTCAATGTTTTTTTTACGGATGCGAAATCATAGACACTAACGGACGGGCTGCGTTGAGGGCAATTCTTCTCGAATAAGGCACTCCATGACATCCTCCAAGCATTGGAAACGCTTGGCGCCACGAGTATTCCATTTAATTTTAGTAGGAAAACAATGAACAATAAAAGTGTAGTGAGTGAAAATGTTACTTATTCTCTTCTCATGTCACATTTTTTTATTTCGAAAATTAACTCGTAACAGACATATTGCCGGAAAATCCGTACTTGAAGTGACAATTCTTTAGTAAATGGAACAGCAATTAATTATAGTTGTGAAAGAAAGCGGACTAGATGTCAACAAATTCGTAAACATACTGGTTTTCGATAAAAAAGGATAAACGGTTAAGTGTTCAGCAGACATCAATCCCTGAGCAATGCGCCAGACAATTGACTTCGTCAAAGATACACAGAGATGATTGAATGCAGATGACTTATAAAATGATTTGCGGTGTAGTAACCACATGTCGAGTGCTGTTGGCGCAAACAACTCTGGTGAATATTTTTCGACGCCGGAGGGATAGAGTTTTTGTAGCAGTGAATGATAATTATCTTATAGAGTGTGCGAGTACAAAAACACTGAAATAAAGACCCGAAAGTTGCAAAACAAATGTTGACAGTAAAGTGACGATGGACTTTAGTAACTTATAGCAAATAGAACGCTAAATATGGTTAATACCTAAACAACGATAGAATCGACTTTTCTACAATCCGTTCACGTTTAGAACTCAAGAAGTCCTCTAGTTATCGAAAAATCATTCCTTACTCTCAAAAAAGCCAGTAAATCCATAAGGGCGGAAATTAGGCGTCTTTCAGCCCCTAACAAATCCAAGATAAGGTGTAGTCGCGAGAGTTAATCGCTACGGCGAATCATGATTACTCCAAAGAATATGCGGATATACAAATACCAGAATGGACCCAGTTGCAAAATACTTTTAGGCAGTGACATCAATGTGTTTGAATTAACTATCATAGCACCACATAGTAGTATCACCAGCATAACTTGTGGCACCGTTGATCGTCGAATGACTCCAGCAGGCGACAGTAAATCTTCCATTTTTCCCTGTCGTGTGCAAAAGTACCCCAGTAGGGCAGAAGTACCCACCCTTGCACGTTCTAGAGACTCGTTGAGCATCACACCTTCCTGCAAAGCTTTTCGTGAAGAACTCTAACAATCGGTTCGGTGATCTCACTGCGGTACGTTAAACATCCCAGGGAATCCAGTTACTAACGACTCTTTTCCATCGGTTGTCGTTCATATGCATCACATATTCACTTCTTATTCTCGACTATTTAGCCTGCAGAATGGTATCTTCAATTCTTGACAGTTGACGGAGGTTAGAGCTTCGAATCCCATCCCTTACTTGTGTGACACGGGATACTTCTAGCATCGTTCTTTCGACTACTCGTTCAGTAACGCTGAATGATCTTTCATCCTACTTACACAGCGACCAGGTTTCTGATGCATAAGTAAGGCAGGAAGTACCGCTGAGTGGAAAAAGGTGGGTACGGAGTCGGGTGTTCTTTGCTCCCTTAACTACATCCTCGATGCTCTTGAAAGCCCCCAAGCCGCTCGTTTCCTTCTGCTTAACTCTGGAGCTAAGTCGTTCAACACGGTGATTTCCCGACTTTGATAGACGTAACTGGAGCATTCGGAGAAATTCGTTGTGTTGAGCGTGAATAGGCATACGAAACCAATCCGTCCTTCATGAACATCGTTTTTGTAAGATTTAGTCGAAGATCAATCTCTCCACAGGCTTTACCAAAGTCGCCCGGCATTCGTTCTGCTTGAGTAATGTTCGGTATTATAAGGACGATGTCATCAGCAAAGCGAAGATGGTGTAACTGCCGACGGTCGATTTTCACTCCCATCTTATCCCATTTCAATGTTCGCATGATGCACTGGAGGGTGGCGGCGAATAATTTTGGCGAGATGGTATCACCTTGCCTAGCCCCTCTTTTAACGTCGATGTTAACATCGTTGTAGAATGATGATATCTCGGTTGTGAAATTTTATACAGCTCACGAAGAATCTTAATACGTTGAGTAGGACCTCCTTGATTGTCCATGACTACTTCTATCCGAAGTGAGTGAAATGATGCTTGCTTTTCATTTTCTACCTCCTATTATTTTCATAATAGGGTATTCGGCGAAATACGACCACAAGATTGGTGAGATGTTTGCAAAACTCCGGAAAGCAGGTGTCTGCAGTGGGGAAGGAACACGCCACTGTCCTTTCCGGAGAGTAACGCGTTCACCACCACACCATGAGGGTCCTTCGCTTCACCTGTCTCTCAGCTAGTTTTATTGATCTGTGCCATCAGCACTATCGATATCAGGACCGGCAATCTTGTGGTTATATTTTGCTTAACACCCTGCCATAATAATAATAGAAGGCAAAAAATAAAAACTAAGCGTTGTGAATTCAACTATAGCCTGAGCTTAACTGGGTTCAATGCCGATGTGGGCACCTCAGATTAATGACGTTGAGGTGTGATTGCTGACGGCGCAGCTCGATAGAACTAGTTGAGATACAGGCGAAACGAAGGACCCGCATGGTGTCATGGTGATCGCGCTACTCCCCAGAAAGGACAATAGCACGTTCGTTCCCCACCGCAGACACCTGCAGTCTGGAGTTTTGCAAATATCTCAGCAAACTTGTGGTTGAGTCAAGTGAGTTCTTCAAATCGATGAAAGTGGGACAGAGCGGTCTTTTGTACTCTCGCGATACTTCAATGAGCCGTGTTACCGTGTGGATGTGGTCCATCGTACTAAATCCTCATTGAAACCCTGTTTGCTCACATGGGTGTACTTCGTCTATTGTTCTGTGAATCCTGTTTGGGATGACTCGAGTGAAAAGTTTGTAGACGAAGGACAGCAAGAAGATTCGGCGATGGTTGCCGATATCACAGGGGTAACCATTCTTGAACAACAGCACGGTCTTTCTGGTCTTCCACTGAGTAGTGACTTTGCACTCAGACAGGTAACGCATAAAGAGTCGAGCCAGTGTGTTTACGAAGCCTGGCACAAGGTTCTTCAGGTGTTCTGGTCTTATCTTGTCCGGTCCTGGTGCGGTTCGATTTTTCACCGACGAAATGGCATGTCGGATTTCGGAAGGGAGAACCGGTGGTACAACATATCCATCCTCCTTTATTTGATATGACGGAAGGTGGACGTGGATATCGAAGAGATCAGAGTCCAGTGCAGGTATTCGTGAATGATTTTCTCCATTACCTTTCTGGGCGCCGGAGTGCAATCATTTTGGTGTTGTAATTGGCGAAGCTTCGGTAGGCTCTGCGAATGCTTTTCCCAGCCTCTGCAGTTTCGACCATTACTGCTGTTCTTCTCTCCTTAGGGTATTCTTTTATCGCCTGTCTGCACTGTTTTGAAAGTTCGGACGATAGCTCGCGGTTGCCTGCAGCTCTTGCGATTCCACGCTGGCGTACCAGCTCGAGTGTTTTTGGACACAGATGTCACTTGGTGACTTTCGAACTCTCAGATTTCACAGCGCTAACGTGAAGATGTTGAATGAGCCGATCGTATTCCTCGTCGATGTTGTCCAGAACGTCACCTTCCCAACAGCGGATTGGTGAATAGAATAAATCCCAAATTATTGTGGTTTTCGGACTTCGTTTTTTAAATTTACAGATTTTTTTCTTTCCGCGAGAAATGAAATCTTGCGCGAAGGAAGCAGCAGTCTGACCCCGTGTAGGATTTTGGGACAACAGCGACATAGGTTAGGCAAAACCTTCTATTTACTATGATGCGGTTTATTCCGTTATGGTACTCTACATTGTCAACAAACTCGTGTTGACAAGAACGCCGACGCGGTCGACTCCTCTACTGTCGCATGTTACGAGGAACAGTTCTCCGGTTTTATAGACGGCGTTGAATGGGTGGCGTCGTCTCGTCTCTGCCAGCTTGGTGACGTCGTAGGTCTTCCTTCTTGCTTGTATTATTGTCTTCTATTCTTCTAGCGAGGACTCAGGACATATGCATTATAGGTACGGGTCGACACCTTATTCCTTCGCGATTAGGCATCCTAGAATTGGTCTGGGGTTTTAGCGGCCTTTCTGTGCATGTCCTACCCAAAACTGTCAAATCGGCGGCCTTTCTGGAGTCGGAGGAATGAGGCCCGTTCCTTTTAGTGTGTTTAGCTTTTCTGATACCCATGTATAACTTGTTGAACTCTAGGTGTGGGATACTCTGGGATAGCTTGCCAGTGGACATGGAACTCATTTGTTGTAGACGAGTCCTAACCGCCCCATATATATTCCTGTCACTTGATTGCAGGATTTTGGTGGAATTGGCTCGTAAAATACTGCTCATTCTCTGGACCCACCTGCGTCTCAGGGAAAAATACAGTCGCTTTTGGTTCGCAATTAACCCCCTATGCGCCACGTAGAGATGCGCAATGTAGCCTCGCGACTAAGCGGCTCGAGATCTCTCATATGAGAGAGATCCTTGGATAACAGATAGTAACACATACAATCCACATCTAAAGAGCGATAAACCATGGTCTCTTATACGTTGAAAGCGGTCGCTGTTTGTGCAACGTGTCACTCACATATGATCCACACAGTTGGAAATAGATTAAGCCTACGAAGAACGTTCAGCCAACACGTTAAACTATAGATGAGAGAAAGCAGCGTTTCTCTTCTTGTTTTCGAAACTTTCTACCCATAAAGCGATAAGTAACGATTTCCATCTTACCCTTTGATTGCTCAATACTTCCACTTGTTTGGAACCGCGCAAGCTTCAACGGTCACAATGATGGTGAAATATTTGCAAAACTCCGACCGCAGAAGTCTGCAGTGGAGAATGAACGCGCTATTACCCTACCCGAGGGCTAACGCGTTCATCACCACACCACACGGGTCCTTCACTCAACCGTGTTTTAACATAAGGGCGCTTTCAGCAATAACTCGTTAACGGGGTTGATCTGTGGAGTACAAATCTGCATTGAAGCCAAATAAACTGAAGCTGTAGTATGAATCACAATGTAGTCACTTTTTATTTACTGCCTAATCTTTTTTCATAGCAGGATATGATGTGAAGGATATTTTGTGCAGGTTAATTTTTTACTGGGTTCAATGCCGATTTGTGCTCCCCAGATCAATCACGTTAACGGGTGACTGCTGATAGCACCTATAGGTTAAAACACGGTCATGAGAAACGCGAAACGAAGAAACGAAGAACCCTTGTGGTGTAGTTGTGAACAGGTTAGCTCATGGAAAGGCTAATAGCCGTTCTATCTCCACCACAGACACCTGCGGTCCTGAGTTCTACGAAAATATCTCGGCATCATTGTGGTTATATCTCACGTTATAACCTACCATGGAAAAAATAGGCAGTAAATAAAGTGACCATATCAACAGTCACTGAAAACATAATACGACTGGTGGATGATTAGTCAGACAATGATGTAACAAAGCGCACAAAACGAGTTAGGGGAAGATCATCGTCAAATTCTCTCAGTATATCGCTTGAAGCAGTTGCACTCTCAATCCTTGCAGCTGTAATTAAGTTACAGCCCGGCCATCTGAAAGACCGATATGCTTGAAAAATTACGAGGAGTTTTCACCTAAGCTCTTCTAAACAAATGTTCACGACAACATACAGAAGTCGTCAATGTTCAGAAGATATCAAATGTCAACAGAAATCATTCTCTACGTCGTCTATTAATGGACAGTTGGACAGAGATTTCTTGTCGCTTTTCTATTTATCGCTGCTACTTAGTATCATTATCACTTATGGTTATTCGTTATCCTACCACTTAGTTTCTATCACGGGCTCATGAACTTGTTAAACTGATGGGCATTCTATTATGAAATTTATTTCATTTAAAAACGACATCGTCCTCCGGTAGGATCTCCGAAGCTGGGAAGGAGTCCGACGTTTCCATTAGATTTCCATTAGGAAGCTCAGTTAGGAGTAAACCATTACCGCGATCCACCACCGCTGTGGTATCAAACCACTCGGATGGTGGCAAACCTACCTCTGATCCACAAGTTCTGCGACTGCCTGTGGTGGTGATGACCTGAGCGAAACTTTGGCCAGGCTGACCTCGGGGCTCCAAGGAACAACAATGAAAAAACTAATAAAACTGCGAAACAATGGAAATTATGTTGGGCCTGCACAACCGGTGAAGACAGGCCATTCAAGTAACCAAGTAATTAAGTAAATACAACATATTTCTATGCATGTAAACTCGATCTCATCCTATTAAAGCTGTTATTTACCTTTATCTGCTACAACCTTTGGATCTCCAATCGTATTTCTTCAAGATACAAGCCTTGATAACAAAATTGAAAAGAGTATGACCTCTGTGCTCCATAGTGTCAGAATTCCTTTCCAGTGAAGCGATAGATCTCCTGTATTATTAGTGAAGAACTGCAGATTCTAATGGTTTCTATTTCAACAAGTAAGGTTCGCTACAGTTGGAGATGTGCTGCTTTAAATGAAAGCGGTCGTTACTTTTGCACCGTGTGAGTGGAAATCAACTCACGTCCGACAATAATTGTTGAACACACTGACCTGGACTGGAAAATTCGTTAAGGTAGTGCATTGTGGTTGGAATTCTCCATCGCATCGTCTTATCATTAACAGTATCCAGTTGGCCTAAGGTGCATTCAATTAAAAAGATAGTTGATATATCTTCCAGATACCTTCTTCAATTATGAACCAAACGCGAGGTTGATGAAAAGAAGGAAAGTAAAGATTTTCAGATTCATAAACGCCATTACTGAAGTGGCTAGAGGTGACCTGAAAATCGCACACTGTCTTTGGTTTGATCCCATTCCATGAGCAAAGCAATCGATCCTTGGTCGATCCGGGTTCAGCAAATTAGAACCACTATCCAGGTAATTCAGCGCTCTCACCAGTGTTTCCGCGCTCCATCGGTGTTCGCGCGTCGCGTCGTCGTGCCATCTGGCTCTAGGTAGTGCGCTCAAAAATATCTTACCTGATTAGTTGGTATTGTTATGGTTCGGTCCATCCAAGAAGAGGTGGACCTTGTAAATATTCTTTTTGTGACTTTTCCAATGACCAGATGTACGTGAACATTCGCACATTGTCTCGGTCTTTTGACCATTTTGTTGCTTCTCTCTGTTTTGCTCTTTGAGAGTGTTTTTTCCGTATTTTTTCCACTACCAGTATTTAATTTTCATGCAAAAGTGGACTCTTTCTTGACCTGTAGTGAAGGTGTCTAGGGTACTAACGGAAGGACCAGTATGGCCTCTGAGGAGATCGACATCCGTCATCATCGATTCCCGTTCTGCATTGTTTGGACTCCACTTCCCGTACTCACGTTAGCTGTCTACAGTCTCGATGCTTTTCTAGCTGTTACCTTTTTTCGATTTAGATGGATCTTTCCTCTGATCGGTCATATGGGGATCGCGACCAGTAAAGGAATTATTCGTGATTTTGCTGGTAGCTACTACGTTGCGGTTTGTTGTTAGTTGTATTTAAAGTTAATACCTACCTCCTTGGGTGTCGGGCGACACATCCTTACTGGTTAAGCGGACCTCAGCATAATCTATTCTTCTGAGTTTTGCTCGTTTAGCCACAGACTTTCCCTGGGGTCCTGTGGTCAGCCTAGCCAAAGTCTGCTCCAGGTTTTAGAGTTAATATACTCTTCAAAAGAATTCGCTCCTTTTTTGGAATTTGTTTTTGTCTTTTTGTTTTTTGTCTTTGTTGGAATTTTTGTTTTCGTAGACTTTATGTTCACTTTCACAGGAAGATGAGATGGGGTTTGATTGGCCGACAATGTACTGGAAGCTTCCGATAGACTCCGTTGAAGGTGGCGTGGAGGCCTACGATAGAGCTATCCAAGAAGCATCTGATCTCTATAAAGGTAGAATGGTGAGGAGGATGTGGAATATTGTTTTTCTGCATACTCTGCCGTCTTGCGCCATTTCCCCGAATCTGGAGATTGATCTCCACTCTCCATGCCCACCAAGCCTTCTACCCCTTTGGGGTCGGAAAATTGATACCAGAATCGTCGGAGAATAGCAGCACTGGCTCGATACATCGGTAGGCTACCGTGAGTAATTTTTAAATCACCTCCAACGATGCTCACTGAAGTCGAATGCATGGCGCATCCCTCAGGGATTTATCAATGCCGAGAACTTTATCCTTCTATCCTTTTTCTATTTTCTAAGGTGTCATTTAATAGTTCAAACATTTCAGCATAACTTATGTTGTGATAACTGCCATTCTCACGTTGCCCTTGCGCTAAATTTGATGCGTTATGGAGGTCATGACAGATGGAATATGGTGAAGCTTGTCTTCTACATTCTCGTGAAAGGAAAATTCACAGGGTAATTCTGGGGGTTTACTCATCTTGAAGCTTTTTGTCTTATTTATGTTTCACAAATATTAAAAGTACTTTATTCTATCACTTATTTTAGGATTGGAGGCTTTCTGAAACAATGGGGATTTTTCATTCTTATGTGCATAGCTATAATTTTCATGATAGTTTGCTTTTAAACATCTTCCATATTTGCTCTAAGAATTCTGCGAAACGCTTGCAGAACGGTCTTTATAGTCATCAGTACCTCTATTAATGATATGGCTGTAGGTTTTTATGCTTGGAAGGTAATTTTTCTAGTGCAATTCAGTTTTACATCCACTTCTTTTCTGACATTATTGTTTTGACAGCTACTGAAGAAAAGAAGTACAGAACCAAGATCTTATTCAGGCCATGTGTTAGTGAAGATCTGAACTTGATTTAAGGCAGTTTAATAAATCATTTTTCCATGATGTCAATGTTGAAGTGAATGGGCTTCTTTATGCTCCTGAACTTGTCTTACTTTCATTCACGGCTTTAACCTTGAAAGTACAGTTCTTTGTTTTAAAATCAGGAAATAAAATGGTTCGTCTAACGGTTGAGTTGATTGACAACGCACCGCAGTTCATCAACACTGTTCGAGAACGGGAACTGAACTTGCGTGGTTATAAGATACCTGTTATTGAGAACATGGGAATCACAAAGGTGAGCTTCTATCAAGCTTCGCGTATCAGCTTCCTTTGAGCGTCTTGTTTTTTTTTTCATGTTCAACCTTTTCTTTTCAATCATACCGAGATGTTGCAGGATCAATTTGATGTCATTGATTTGACAGATAACGACATTAAGCGACTAGATAATCTGCCGCTGCTGAAGCGGTTGCATACTCTCTACCTACACAATAACAGAGTCCAGTAAGTTCTTGTCATGTGCTCTGTATTAAGTTATTTTTGAGGCATTTATATGTTCTTATGAACCCATCTAGTTGAGCTGATGCGAGGTTGGTATAAGTTGTCGTTGTTGTTGCTGTTGCTGTTATTGTTCTCATTGGTCGGTGGCTGACGTTTCGGTGATTTCGCCTTCCTCAGAGCCGTACTGTTGCTAGTGGGACAGCCCTTCATACAACAGCACGGCTCTGAGGATACCAAAATCGCCGAACCTTAACCATCGACCAACAGCAACAACGACAACTTGTACAACCTCTCTCAGCTGAACAAGCTCAGTTCATTAGAACATATAAATAAATATATCGATTATATCTTTCTACTTCTGTTCAGCAAACACGAGGTGCTATTTTATTTCCTTATTTACGCACAAGCTGACGCTTCGGCGGATTTCGCCTTCCTCAAAACCTGGAAGGGTCAAGTTGACAGCGATCCGCTCGGCCAAACACCTCCATAACCAAACAGAGAAAACGCTAAATCAAGATTTCAATCACATTTAGCATAGCTCTGCACACTCACCGCTTTCTATGAGTCTTCCACTGAGTATGTCGCGTGAAGACCGACCGCACAGAATTCACATGGAAGCGTAATATGCCCCTCCCATCAGAATAACAGGTTTATATTCTGTCCAATATCACGCGTGATAACGAGGCATTCCTCCCTGCGGTTCATTTTCAGATTCTTGGAATTAATCCAGAATGCCTCTAGAGTTTTGCGCGCTTGTGTTCTCGATTCTTGCGCGAGGATCGTAACCCTCACTTCAAAATCTTCTACGTTATGTTTCTGCGTGCTATGCGTACTTGGTGGAGTACTTAGCTTATGTTTGCCGACTAGGTGTTCTTTTATACGTAAGCAGAGTGGTCTACCCGTTTCGACAACGTATTCGTCCACGCACGCCTTACAAGAGATCAGATAGACTGTATCCGAACTCATGCAGTCACCGTCTCTACCATTGGGGCAAATTATGCAATTTTGTGTTGCACATAGACGGTCGTATAGGCGGTTACGAACTAGCTGGCGCCTTAGATTACTCGGTGGTATTTCGATTATCGTTACCGAATTGTCTAGACTGGCCCTTCTTAGACAGCGTTCTATAGCTGCACTTACTTCATTTGAAATGAACGGCAGTATAAACGGGCTTTGTTGTCGCTAGAGTTATCGTTGGGGTACCTGTGGTTTCCTCTACGCCTATCTCGAGCTACGGTTTCGTAGCCATTAAAAATGGCTATTTACCGCGCCAAGTTCCGGGACTCCTCTCTCCGTTGCCTCCCTGTGCACACGCTGGTAGCTGTTCGATACATGTTTCTCACAAGCGCCCTTTTCGTATGAGAGTGACGAGAGAAGAGGTAATGAACTAGGATGTTTTTACTACCTGGCTTTCGATACCGCTTCGTAATGTAGCCGTTTTCTGTTAGGCTAATTTGCACGTTCAGAAATCGAGAAAGAAATCGACAGATGTTTCGAGTTGTTGAACACACAGTCAGAGTATATTAAATTCACCCGAGGGAAACCAAAAGAAGATTGGCTTCCATTTCTGAACGTGCAAATTAGACTGTCAGAAAACGGCTACATTACGAAGTGGTATCGAAAGCCAAGTAGTAAAAACATCCTAGTTCATTACCTCTCCTCTCATTCCTCTCACACGAAAAGGGCGCTTGTGAGAAACATGTATCGAACAGCTACCAGTATGTGCACAGGAAGACAACGGAAAGAGGAGTCCCGGAACTTGGCGCGGCAAATAGCCATTTTTAATGGCTACGAAACCGTAGCTCGAGATATGTGTAGAGGAAACCACAGGTACCCCAACGATAACTATAGCGACAACAAGGCCCCGTTTATACGCCCTTCATTTCAAATGAAGTAAGCGCAGCTATAAAACGCTGTTTAAGAAGGGCCAGTCTAGAGAATTCGGTAACGATAATCGAAGTAGAGCCGAATAATCTTAAGAGCCATCTAGTTCGTAACCGCCTGTACGACCGTCTATGTGCAACGCAAAATTGCATAATTTGCCCCAATGGTAGAGACGGTGACTGCATGAGTTCGGGTACAGTCTATCTGATCTCTTGTAAGGCGTGCGT